>JBBPFP010000133.1:5810192-5825011 GCA_037974795.1 Kaempferia galanga | reverse complement strand
GAGATAACTATGCATCTTTACCGTTGTACCATAGCTAGGAGCACCTTCAAGAGTACTAAATTGGTAGTTCTGTCTTACGTTGATCTCATCAGCATTTTACCGAACACTACTCCTGTAGATTTCAAAATCTCTCATCTTGCATTTAACTTTTATAATTTCAAAATAAATCATGCAGCATTTCCATTATGTCTATCATCTTTAGTCATTTAAATCCGCTCTATAGTGCGGCGATAAATGCACTTAGTTATCTCTTAATTATCATGATTCAATTTCCAATTACGCCGTATTTATAGAGATTTTTTTCTCCGAAACTAAATTAAAAATATTAATGCTCGTAATTCAAAATATTTTTTTTAAAAAATATTTTTTTATCATTTCTCTGCTAACCATTAGTATTATTAATGTATTTAATAATATTATTACATTATTAAAAGAGATTTCGCTCAAACGTGATTATAGATATATTATATGTGTGCCTTAATTCTGCCATTTATTAAATAAAATAACAATATTAGTGTACGGTTCTTTTATTTATAATTAGATTCAATCTCTATTATATTATTATTCATATTTAAATATAATTTATCTGTTTGTATTGTTACCAACCAAATTTAATAATATTTAATGTTTTTATTTTTCGAACAAATACATTTAATGTAGGATAAAACTGACATCAGAGAATAATAAATAGCATCTCCCACTAATGATAAATGATCTATTTTATACGAAACAGGAAACACACTCGATCTCGATTTGAATCAAGCGTGACCGATTTTAATACGCCAGAATTCGGCCGGCTGTTTGAGGCATACAGCAAATATAAACTGTTTGAATCCTTTTGTTATTCGTTGCTGTACTTTCGAAATCAATGGCAGAACTATTTTGGGTCCCTCGCAGTAATTATTCAATGGAGGAGAGGGTACGGAAACGGGTGCGAAACTCATAGTGCGGAAATTCCCCCGCATAATCCTCTCCAACCGGTTCCCAATCTCACGAAACGCACCCAACGGCAGTTCTTCTTCCTACACTTCTCTCTGCGTGCGCGATTTGGAATCCAACTGTCACAGCTTCGTTCCCGTGGCGGAAAGCAAGAAAACCGAAGCTGGAAGCTGTGTGCGTTCCTCCCCTTACTTCTACTCCACTCTTTCTCCTCTCCGCTCCAATCAGCAGGCGAAATCCTTGGAAAAGACTTCATTTTTGTGTGCCCTTGGCGCTCCGTGCGCAGGCGTGATATTACTCTTCCAAAAATCTGCGCTTCTGGGAGGTCTCTGCGAGTCATACTTGATTGGCCATGGTGTGTGGTTCTCTTTTCCTCTCTTATTTGTTTTGGGGGCTGGGTTATTGCTATACCAGTTTTTAAGCAAACTGTTCAATGTTTTAGTTTCTGTGATTTCGGGTTTGATCGTTATTTTTTTTTTTAATCCATGCGAGTCGGTTTTGTACTGCGTTGCATAAGATTTTCTGGTTCCTAAAAATGACTTTTTCTTTTTAATAAAGAATTGTTATATCCATTCTTGAACCAGTTTTCCATTCAATAAAGTGAGAAAGAGGAACCTTTGGTGTTGGTTGTTGCGTTGGCGACTGCTTTTTCTCTGAATTTACGTCTAACTACTCTTTCTTTAAAATGATAGAAAGTGAAAGCTGATTAACTTTTTCTTGTTTCAGAGTTCAGCTTAAGAACCAATCTTGCTGTCGTCATATGCGATTCTTTTGTACGCAATTTCGTGCTGTGAATGTTAGGGACTGTAGTTGCAACGATGGTAGCGACGAGTCTGTCACAGTTTACTCTTCAATTTTGGAGACAATTTTTCAACTTTGTTGACGGATTTACAAGGGTTTCTAAAAATTTTCTTCATGATAACCGATGTTTCAAATCTACTGGATGATTATAGATTAATAGCTCTTCTAGTTCGTTATATTATAACTTATGACAGGGGCCTCTTATCACGGATCACTCAAGCCAGAGACTTCGCTACTGTAGCACTTTTAATGGGGCTGTTTTCTTCTGTATTATCTTCGTCATCGGAACCACCTATATTGCAACTGATTCTAACGAGGTTTGATTTTTTTTTCCCATACCATTTTGTTGTTTGGTTTTGTTTGATATGCCCTTGCCTGTCTTAACTTGACCAAAGAAACGGAATAGATAAGGACCTCTATTAATTTGATTGAAAGATTTTTCCTAAAGAAATACTGCTTTTAGTGGCCATGAATTTCTTAGGTCTCTGTATTTAAGTCAGATTGCAATCCATGTTTTTTTTGAATCATTACATTTACTGGTTTTATGAAAATGAGCTCTGACCCTGAAGCTAAAGTATTATTTCAAATGAATGGAACTAAACTAGAACAGAGCAGTGACAGAACCTGATATAGTGATTAACAGCGCCAAAATTTCTGCATGATAACTTGAAACAAGCAGAAAACTTATTGACATTTGGATCTAAATTATCCTCTTTATCCTGATTCAATTTCCACAAAGGAATAATCGTTTTATAAAGACCGCAGGCGTCCTTTGCCTATACATCAAAACAAGACAACGAAGTAAAAAATCTTTATATAAATGATGAGGTTATATACTAATTAATTTAGATTCCTATAGACAGTATGTGCTAGCTTCCAACAAAATTAATTGTCTAACGAGGACTTTCTCTTTCTTTGCATCATTCTTGCTGTTTTTTGCAACCATAATTGGATGTGCTCTTTTATATACATGTTTTCACTCAGCCCATAAAACAAAATTAAAACTAGTGCTTGGTTATGACGAACTCATAGTTGTTTTAATCATTTTTCCTTTTTATATTTTTTGTAGAAAATGAAAGGTGAGTCACCAACTCTCTTTGCAAGCGTCACTCAAGGCATCTTGAGAACAAGCACAACCTACTTGGAGTCAACTCAGTCTGATTCGTGCAAGGTTTTCATTCTTGGATTTCCTTTGAAATTTATAAAAGCAATTACAATTAGAATTACCTTTCTCTTTATTGAAGTCTTACATTCATTAAAAATGTTTTATTCCACATATGTTCTGATTATTTTAGCGTGTATGATTCTTAGAGTCCTTGTAAATCATCAGGAGCTGAATCACTGCCCAAAGGAATTATTAGTCGGATATCAGACATGGAAATGGTGCCTCTTTGGGGTACTCCAGAAGGAAAGGTCTGCTGCTTGTTAATTTCATTTTTGTAGTTGTCTGTCTTCTAGGTGTTCAATTTTAGATTCCTTTTGTTGTTAATCAGAGGTATGGTGCTCAAGTACAAGGCTTTTAAGTGAAAGGTTTCTTAAGTATAATGTTGTTTGAGTTGTTATCTATCAGATATCTAAGTTTTTCCAGTTTGGTTCTTGCTTGTAAGGAGTTGGGACACCCTCTTAGCTTGTAATTGTGACTATTCTCTAGTAGTAATTTCAGATGGATTTTGCATAATAGCCATTATATTCTTTGTTTATATTTTTTTATTTCCATCAATCTATTGTTCCATATGACTGTTTTATACTTTTAAGCTTTAAGATAAGCACTGGGGAAAAAAAATCATTAGATCCTTGATCAATTTATGAGCTTTTCTGACTAACAGTCCAATTTCTATTGTCTATGCGTTGTTTTTACTATTTAAGTCAAAGTTAATAATGATTTATGACAAATCTTTTTGCAAATAATAAAACAGAAAGATATTAGTTCACAGAAGAGTTTATTGGCGATGGCAGTTGGTATAAAGCAAAAACAAACTGTGGATCAAATAGTAATGAAGGTAAAATGATCACAAGCATCTCATATTCCTTGTGTTTGTATATGGATCTTGATTAGCTACTCTCTTTTTCCACTGTAGTTTGCGTTGAATAACTACACGATAATGCTTTTTCACTATGATGGCATTGTGGATGAATGGAAAGATCTACAATGGAGTGACAGTGTTTTGCATATTTCTGCAATCAATCAAACAAAATGGTAATTTGGTGTCACCCAATCTATACTTGAGATTTCTATTGTTTATTTTGTCTATCCTAAATTAATAATGTGTTCTGAAGGTGGTTTGCAAAACGCTTCTTACATCCAGACATAGTTGCACCATACAAGTACATCTTCTTATGGGATGAGGACCTTGGAGTGGAAGATTTTCATCCCGAAAGGTTGTTACCATTATTTTATATTATTTCTTGTTTGTTGAATTAAAAAAAACAAAACAGGTTGATCAGCATCTTAATGATTGATAGCTCGTTCCTAGCTAAACAATAACTCTAAGACCTTCTTGGTTTTGTTTCTTGCGATGCCATTCTTAACTAGCCGCCAATTACTTTGTTTTATTAGTCATATTCTGCTGTGGGATAAATCTAATCTACTTTTTTTATAGTTAGAAATTTTAAATCTTTATTTTTAATTTACTAGTGGTATTGTTCGCTTGATTCTTGACATTTTGTAATTTGATTGTTCAAGATCATTTATAACTGTGTCAAGAACTTCTATAGTAAATTAGGAACGTTGTATGAGTGACTCAATTTTATTCAACTCTTGTACTTTTGTTCAACTTTTTCAGCTATTTGACAATTGTGGAAAAGGAAGGCTTGGAGATATCACAACCTGCTCTTGACCCTACAAAATCATCTAGGGTTCATCACCGAATTACTGCACGTCAGAGCCATGGAGACGTACACAGGTGATGGCGTGGCTTTTCCAAATATGATTTGTCTCTAGTAGCTGGAACTTATGAAAGTAATTTGTTCAATTAACAGAAGAATCTTCAAGTTTAATGGTGGTGGAAGATGCTACAGGAACAGCACTGCCCCACCTTGTACTGGGTGAGTTCCTTTCCTATTGTGTATATTTCGTAAATTGATATCATCTACACTTGTTGATATACTCTAAGATTTTCTAAAGAAGAAACCATCTTTTCTTTATTTGCTCACTAGATATAGGGTTAAATACTATTTTTCTTTCTCAATGCCATTCCACCATATTCATGGTTAAGTAGGAAATGACATGCCACTATTATCATAATCTTATCTTGATGAGTAAAAACATGTAACTTGGAGGGAAGCTTTGAATTTGAAGACAGATTTGATAGCTCTGAAGCACATATCGCGTATGATCTTTCGAACGTTTAAATTAGAGACCCCTTAGTTAACATATTGTTTAATATCAACATATTTTCATAACATATTATTCTTTATATCTTTCAATGTTTTGTGAATTTGTTTTTTAAATTAATTTACAACTTAAATTGGTTTTTATTATTATAAAGTAATTGTAATATGTAGCTAGTGATTTGACCCATCAATTATGTAGCATTATGAAATATATATATATATATATATGATTCGTAACTTCTTATGTTTCCCTGAACATGTCTCTGATCTCATAGATAAAGTTTAGGAAAAGAGACATGACTAATGAGTTGACATGTGGTACATTAGAATATTGAAGAAGTTAAAAACTAAGTTGCACACAAGTGGCTGGCGCATAGAGGCAATTTGGCCCTAGTTGCTATTGTTAGAATTTCTCGAGATGCAGAGAAGTAGATCATTGAATATCTTTTGTTTTATATTTACAGTTAAACTTTATAGTGGATTATCTTTTCATCTATTGTAAAATCAATCATTAGATTACATCTTAAATGAATCATCTATACTAAGTCAACTTTGTAATGAAATTGGGCCCCATGGTAGTGTAAAAAAATGTAGCGTGATATTATTTTTAGCAGAAATGTAACATGGTATACATGGGAATCAAAAGTCAATCTTGCTGAGAAATGCTAACTGACAGTGTCCACTGTCCACTAACAAGTAACTTAGCTAATATCTTCAAGGAAGTACATTCACATGTCAAGGCAATTTTCAAGGCTGAATATGAACAGAATGTTTGTGAACAAGCTAGATACTCAGCCTGACAAGTGTTCATTTGTGTTCATTCAGTATGAAAAAAAAAAACATATATAAAATAAACAAGCTTAAAGGCTTGAACATTTGTTGTAAGCTCAATAACACAAATGGACATGCCCTAAAGCTAGTAGTCTGGCTTTCTAAAGTTTATGAATAAAACTCATGAAGGTGTCATGATCAAACTTCTCTAAGGTTTGTTGATGATCCTTTTTCTTTAGTTTTGCTTCTTAAATGCATGTAGAATTTAATAGATTTATATATTTCTGATAGTATTTGTGTATGTTGTTATTTTAAAGTTTTAAATTATCTAGAAAATGTGAAAATTGGGTGATTGATACAATTCTCAGTTATTGGATCAAGTAAAATGTTTTCTCTAGTTGCTCTCAGTAACATCTTTGGGTTGGTTCGAACTCAGTAATGCAATAGTTTGTTTTTAAATAAACAAGCTTGAACATCGGCGTAGCTCGTTTACAACCCGACCAATCAACAATTAAAATACCATTCCGTGCTGAGCGACATGGATGATTTTTACGGTTTCGCCACGGGAGCGAAACTGGCATAGGAGATGGGATAATTTTGTGCATCACGCGATGGAAGGAATCGCATCGCTTTGCACGACAAAAGGAATCACATTGCTTTGCACGACAAAATGAATCACATGACTCCTAAACAAGCGGAGGCTGTGTACCGAGGCGACGAAGATGTACCGGAGTTGTCTGAGATGCCGCGGGACTCCTTTGGCGCTTCCGGAGGCATCGCGAGACCAAGCGTCCAAAAGACGTCTCTGGACCCTCTTCGCAAAAAGCCACAGTGGGTTGGAGGCGTGGTGTCACAGGCGCTACCGAAGGCGTCCCGCGAGGCGTTTGTTCATCGGAAATTAAATCCATTATTTAATTAATTCAAATATTCTCTGAGTTAAGTGTGATATTTCGAAGAGGCTTTCATAAATCCTAATTAAATTATTCCAATAAAATATATAAAAAATATATTTAAAATTAATAAATAAATAAATTTTATTAATATTCTCAGAATTATTTTTTCTATTTTAAATTTTATTTAAAAATTCTAAAAGGATTATAATAAATCAGATTTATATTCTGATAATTTATTATTATTATTTTATTTTTTTTACTGTTATTGATAGATAGATTAATTTAAGTTAATGATAGATTAATTTTTTTTAAAAGAAAGTTATATTTAATTATTTTTTCTAACCCTATTAGGATGTCCAATAATTGAGAATTTATACAAAATTAATATACAATTTTATTTTTAAATTATATACAATAAACATATTTATCTAATAATTACTATATATAAATAAAAAAATACCAAAACCGTATCGGTGCGATATGATACCAAAACTGTATTGTTCTGGTTTGGGACCGAAACCACGGGTCGAGATTTTAAAACCTTGCTAGCAATTTCAATTGTAATTTGTAAATATTGCTTTGACAACTAGGAAATATTTATATGATCAGCTCACCAGTGAAGTATGCAAATGTAAAAATTTTGAAATTAGCTTCCTTTGTTCTTGTAGCTCCAAATTACCGATAGTCTTTTTTTTTGACAACCTGCTGCTTTATCTAGTTCATTATATGCAGCTTTATCTAGTTTTTCCCCGTCTTCATTTATATGTTTACTATTGGGGCTTTGGAATGCCAGGCTATCTTCATCTTCATTTTTTCCCCCTTCTGGTAGTTAAATAAATTTTGGCTTTCTTCTAAATTTACCACCTCCCTTGCTGAGAGATCCTGATATTGCAGGTGGATAGAAATGATGGCTCCTGTCTTTTCAAGGGCCGCTTGGCGTTGCGTGTGGCATATGATACAAGTGCGTTAAAATGTCTTGATTTCTTATAAAAGTTTTGTTTGCTGGTTTGTGTGTATGTTTTTTCAAAGGAAAATTTTGTTTGTATATGTTATTCTTATACCGTACGTCTTCAACTGTATCCTCTCCGAAAAAGGCTTTTGATTAGATACTCTATTTTTGTATCTTTTGTAGGGTGATTTGATTCATGCATGGGTTCTCCGAAAAAGGCTTTTGATTAGATACATTCACTACATGAAAAGAAGCTAGAAGATTTGAGATGATTGCAGCGTTCATGGTCATAGCATTCATTATTTTTTCTCAAAGATGGTTAACGTTGTTTCATTATAGCATAATGATTGATTGTTGTTACTTAACCAACCTAACTTATATGTCTATACTTTCAGACATCTCGAAAACATACAGCTAATGACAGATTCGCAGTAAGTAAACGACATACACCATTGTTTATGATCTCTATGTTTACCTTTTGTCACAACTCAGGAGCTTCCATTTTCTGCTCTCTTTACTCTGTTAGATCTGACTTGAGCAATATACAGGTGAGACTACGATCATCCATCGAATTGGAGATCTTTAAAACACGATGGCGAGAAGCCGTAACAGAAGATAATTGTTGGACAGATCCATATCCTGCTTGAACCTACCAAACCAAGGATATAGAAGTTAGTTTTCATGTTTTGACTTGGTTCTTAGAATAAATGATAGGAGAGAGTGTCACACGATTCACTTACAAAGTAGCTTGAAGTAGAACAGGCATCAGCGTAGGAGTATACCAGCAAACTTATAGTACAGTCTTGTTAAGTTTTTCTCTCTTTTTTTTTCAATTATTGTTGAGTGAATCTACGTACAGTGACAGAAATGTCTGCCCTTTTACTGTCAAAATGACTAGTTTAAAGAAATCAAGTATTATCTCAGCTATTTAGTCTTTTTCTTAGACAATTTTCCAAGATTTTTTACTAAATTATATGGCGGGCCGAATCTCATGATAATTTTTTTTACTTGCTCGCAATAGCTTCCACTTCCTAGATCTATTCAAATTGATTGTACTTTTGAGATCATTGATATGATCCTTTGGTTAACTCGGCACTTTCTTCTTCCAAATGACAGGGAAGGTTTAATTGCGAGTGGAGCAGGAGATGATGCTATACGTATTTTCTATGAGAGTAGAGATATGGTATGAATAACTCTGTTTGTTCATATGGCTTATGATTATAGATGCTTATTACTTCATTCATTGCCCTTATTTTGCTACGTTAGTGTATTTTTGGCGCTTTCTGTCAAGCAGTTTGTTAGCTTTCTCTAGATTTCGTGGCTCGATACTATTCTGCTTGATTATACGAATGAAAAACCTTGTTACCAATGCCCTTGAAAGTTGTCTCAGTACAATGATAATGGTTTTTACAATCCTTTTTCTTTCGCGTATCTTTTAAAGTGTCGGCTAACATCTACTTCAGGTTGATCATCTGTCTTACAAGATGCTGCTCAAGAAAGAAAAGGCCCATGAAATGGATGTGAACTGTGTGCAATGGAATCCAAAGGTAGTTCGATTACAGAATCTTGTTTTCAGAATATGAATTTTCTCCCTTGGAATCTTTTGCGACGATAAACTAAAGTTGTTATGGAATGAACTCTGCAGGAAGCAATGCTTCTTGCTTCGGCAAGTGATGATGGGACTATAAAGATATGGGAGTTGTCACAAGTTTCGATATAACAGTATCAATGTTTACAAGCTAGCAATATTGTTTCGATATCCCTCGATGCCATTAGCATGCGAAATAGTTGTGTGCCATCGATGAATGAATCATTGTTGAATGTATCTATGTTTGTGTATGCATGTGTGTTGATTTTGGATAATCGCCGGTGAGTAAACTTAGAAGTTAACATCTAGTTTGAAATATGGACATCGCGACTCTAGATACATCTCTAGGTTAAAAATGGTTCTCTAAGCTTCCTCCGTCATGTCTTCACCTTGCCATTTCCATAGCCATCACTTTACTCTCTCCCAACTCTATGTCTTCGCGATCATCTCCACCTTGCCATTTCGATAACGATCACTTTACTCTCGATCAACCCTATGTCTTCGCTGATGACAATTATTGAAAATTAAATTACACAATAATTGTATATTTACTTTTGATCATGATCATAGAATTTTTATTGCGATCCTTGATGATGATGATGATAATAATAATAATAATAATAATAAATTTATTAAAGTTTTTATTAAAGTTTTCAAACATAATATTTTTACACGTAATTGGGCCTTTTGGCCGGGCCTGGCCCAATTCAACTTTCGTATTTTTTGCTTGCGAGGGTTCAGGTTTCGTCTTCGACAACTAAATCGATTTCCGCTTGTCTGTCAGAACCTCGCCGTCGTCGACATGGCGGCTGCGCTCCAAACCCTCGACGTAGGCGCCGTCGCCGCCAATCCGGCTGCTACTAGAAAGAGGAGGTCGAATCACAGCAAGGCAAAGAGCTCAAGGAAGAGGTTAAGGCAGAGGACGACACCCATGGGAACCGCCAAGCGTCAGAAACCTACCGAGAAGATGAAGAAGCTGTTCCGGAAGAGAGTCAGGGAGTATCACTCAGACGAGGAGGAGGACGACGTAGACAATGAATTCCCAGAGGATCCTTCTAGCGACGAGGAAAAAAACGAGGACTTGGGTGTGGGAGATTACGGAAGCGGCGGCTCTGAAGGCGATGAGGAGGATGAGGAGGGAGTGAAGCATGGGATTACCAGGCTCCTCGAGGGTTGCAGGGCTTTTAAGGTCGCTTTTGCAAAGATTATGAAGAGGAACCTCCCAGACGATCCCCTTGTAAGAGTTATAATTAGAGGTGTTTGATTCTTAACGAGATTAATGGAAAAAAGATTTTTTTTTTTCTTTAACTCTTTTGTCTTTGGTTATCTTAGGGCCCAATATTGTCAGCGCACAAAAAGCTTGTCGCGGAGAAGCTCGCAGAAGAGGATTCTGAACAGAAGATGAAGGGGGAGTCGAAAAAGCAACGACATTCAGTCAGTATATTTTTGTTTCTATCCTTTATGTTGGCTTCATTAGGGAGCGTATAAATATAGTGTGTATTTATTTTCATTTCTAATATATAATTTAGGCAGACGAGAAGGGCCACACCAAGCCTGACAATTTCTTAGATGCAAAGGAGAAGTTTCTTATCAGTGTTGCAACTAAAGGAGGTAATCTTCGTGCTTCTAATGGATGACAATTAAAAACTTCACAATTTTTATTATTCCAAATGGTAGTTATTACACTGATTTGTAGTTTTTATCAGTGTTGCAACTTAAGGAGGTAATCTAAGTGCTTCAAAGGACAGCACTTAAAACTTACACAAGTTGTGCTATTTCAAATGATAGTTACAAACTGTTTTTCTTTTACATCTAACTAAATAGTATTCTTCTTGCATGTGTGTCGATGTCTTGGATTCTCAGTTGTGAAGCTATTCAATGCAGTAAGAAAACAAACATGCCACTTTTGAGTTGTAAATTACCATGCATATGGTGGTTTTGCTATTTTTGGCAGTAACATCTAACTCTCTCCCCACATAAGTAAGGCACAGAGTTCACAAAGTGGCTCGAAGCCTTCAAGTTCCAAAGATGCAAAAGGTAATGAATGATGAATACATACTTTGACATGGTTTGATACTGGATCCAATTATGAAAATCATCTCTCTATTTCTAAGAACATTAGTGTCTTAGTAATTTTATGATCCAGTTCACAAATTGAACTGTGCAATGGAAACTATCCTTGCTCCATTTGTTTTCTTTGATTCTATATTTGTTCACAAATTTTACTTTGATTCATTTTTCTCAGTTTTATCCATATGACTTCTCTTATAGATTGTTAGCCTTTGATAATCAACTAGAGACATAACTGATATGCAAAAAAAATGATCCATTTCTTTATGAGGAAAGAGATTGTCACTGTTGCAAAAAGTTTATTGAGACATAAAGAAATGAAATTTATCCATTAATATATTTGATTGTGAAGGTGTCAGTCACTTTATCTATTGCTAATGCTTTATCTATTGCTAATGCTTATACATGGAGAGTTTTTTTTTCTGCGATGAGGATTGTAAAAATAGATCATGAAACTGAATGAGAAATCATGGTATGAATGATTATTTAGTTACTAATACAAAAAAGATGCATTTAATATTATGTATGGAAACAAGATGTTCATTCAACAATTTCTTTCTATGAAAACATTCCCAGGGCAATTGTTATATTTTTTGTCCTTTTGAAAAGATATGAACAATAGCCTGTACTGTATGCTAGTATTTTTTGTGAGCATGTAGCACTTGATGCTAATGATATGCTCTACGTTAAGTGAGATTTGAGAAATTAAACTAGTATGTGCTCAGATAACTTGTATGTGTTTTTGTCATATAGATTTTGGGGAGATGTTTTTGTTCTCTATCATATCATCTCACACTTATGAAATTAGTCATTTAGGTGATTTATGATATTTTATTGTACCTTTTGGGTTCTAGATCTGCCATAGGTAAGTGCAATTAAATTTTCCATAGTTTTGGATGCAGAGTAGAAGACCATGTATAATACTCATTTTGGTTGCTTGACCTTTGTGTTTGACGACTGACACTTGATGGGCCGTAAAAAATAAGGAGTGCCAGTTGAGGAGATACATGGAGTACTTGATGCAGAGCTACATGAAGCTACTGATAGAGAAGAACGTTCTGTAGATGTGCAGAAAAACAAACGGGGCCCTACATCAATGTGTAAACTCACTGCAGCTGCAAGATGGGGGAAAAAAGCAAAGATAGATTATGATGACTTGGGGCGACCATTATATAATGCAAATGGAAAGGCATTGCAATCGTACATTGGCTCCGTTGCTAGAACCATGGTTCCAATCAACATAAAGTCTTGGCCTACTGTTCCAGAAAATATTAAACAAAAATTGTGGGAAGAGGTTTCAGTAAGATTAATATATACATACAACCCCAAATCAAGTTAGTTTTCTTAATCCTGTTTAACTTCTCTATTAATAGTACCAACTAATATTTTGTGTTGCAGAATGTGTTTGAATTAGCACCACAAAGTAAGACTGATGTGATGAATTCAGCATCTCAGAAATGGCGAGATTTCAAAAATAAACTGACTAGCAGATTTGTTTGGCCTAATAAAGACAATCCTGAAAAATTGAGTTCTCCACCTGGTGAATATCAGATTCCAAAAGTGATTTGGAAAGAATTTGTAGATGAGAGACTTCATCCATCATGGGAGGTACGGACAAATATGAATGTTTTTGCCTATTGATTTTTAAAAATTCCAACTCTAGTGTTACCAACCATTCTTTCTTATTGATCAGCAGTTTTATTAGCAGTTTGCAAACTCTTTTTAGGTCAAGTTTGATTTTCTGCTTTTATCAGTAGTTTGCTTATATAAGTAATTTTTATACTGTACCTTTAGAAGTAACAGCAGATTCACCACTGATTATAAGAGCTTGAAGGCATTTCAAGTTTATGGAGACATATAATGATGCTCACGTATCCTGTCTGTTATGATTTTTTTTTTCAGAATTTCAAGTTTATTTTCATACTTAATTCAAGATTATAATGATGCAGGTTATTCATGAAAAGCAAAAAGAACGGACGATGCATTATAAATATCATCATAGAATGTCTCGCAAAGGTTACATCGGCTTGGAGGCTGAATTGGTAAGTTATGGAGTATTTTATTTGTCATTTTTAAGTAAGTACTTAATATTATTTAATTGATTAATTTTGGGATTGTAGAGGGAGAAAAAATTAATTGCTGAAAATGAAGAAGTTGACAGATCGATGCTTTGGCGTAAAGCCCGGGAGGACAAATCTGGCAACATAACAAATACGGAGATAGCAGAAGTCGCTGAAAAAATTGTAAATATTTAATTTTACCTAATTTTCATATTTCCTAGCAAAATAATATTTCCGCTTTTGTATTGATATGCTACATCTCTAATTGTAGGATGATTTGTTGGAAAAGAAGACCAACGGAGAGTTCCAATCTTCTGGGATGAATGATGTGCTAACTACTGCCTTAGGAAATCCAGAACACTATGGACGGGTTAGAGGCGTCGGAGGATGTGTAAAACCCCAACTCTACTTTAAAACTGCAAGAAAGAGTAGGGAATCAGTCCCAAAGGATTTGACTGACAACTTCAAAGAACAGGCAGAGGAGAATAAGAGCTTGAAGGCCGAAGTAGAGAAATTGAAGGCTCAACTTGCTCAAGTCACTAATGATCAAACTTGTGAGACTGTGATATCGAACAAGTCCTCAAACATGAACGACCCAAAATTGAGAGATGATGTGGAGGTTTATGATTGCGACACTTCCAAATTAGAGGTTCTATATTTCTCAATCTAATGTCAAATATATTCCTTTTTTCAAATTAAATTAAGATATTTATATACAATTTCTTATTGTTCTCAAAGGGAAAAAAATGTAACTTGGCCGTGAAACAACGTGAAAATGTGGTGGCGTACGGCACAATAATATCAGAAGGAGACCCCAATATATTGATTCATCATGTTCCACTTGGGGAAGGGAATTTTAAGGTATCTATTGATGTTGTCTTAGATGAAGGAGCAGAGCTTCCAATTCCAATGAGGTCTGGACCAACAATCGTCAATGATGCTATTGGAACAATTGTTGCTTGGCCTAAAGAGTTGGTAATTTTACCAACAAAAAAGGTACTTTCAATTTTCATAAAAAGTTGGTATTTGAAAAAAAAAACCTTTGTCTATTATCATTTGAATACTAATATGAATATTTTAAAATATTGTAGAAGAATGTGCAAACTCAATCATGTGCTCCTTTGAATGTTCGTGGTGATCAAAACAAGTACAAGGAAATTGAAAAAACATTGCCGATGGCATGCAAGTATATCTATTCATATGCTGTTAGATTGATGCCTGAAGATGAGAGTATACACATCGAATTTGACGAAGCTATGTTTGGACGCCCTAAAAGTGTATGGTTGCTAAGAGAAGATATTTTGCGCTTTATGGAGATGAAAGAGATAGGTGCTAGACAAATTTTGGTTTACATGGGGTATGTTATATCTTAAACACAATATTTGTTCACATACTATGCTTTGTTCATAATATTT
>JBBPFP010000133.1:5782868-5793701 GCA_037974795.1 Kaempferia galanga | reverse complement strand
ACAACTATCAAATTAGTGAATCTCCATTGTTAGTGCAATTCCTAATGCAAGGTAATCCATGTAATAGTCTGAATAGTAGAGTGAACCATGTGTATCCCATGCACATGCAATAAGAATTTGAAACAAAACAATACGGTACATATGCATATGCCAAAATAAATCATACTTGTTCTTGTAAAGCTTGCATACGGGATAGGTGCTTAGCCAATTTTTCATAGGCCTAGAACACAAAAATGTGCAAGTCAGTAAAAGGATAATAAAAGAAAAACACAGAAACCAAATTGCTCGAATTACTGTATGTAAATAACTTCTATAATCTGGACAGAAGATACAAGTTTGTGTATTATAAAATTTAACCATAAAACTTCTAACTTCTATTCACACACAATATTTTCTGATTCCAAAGTTTTTGGATCAATATCATTAGCACAATAAAAGATGCTTTAATTTCTTTTCTGGTATCACGTCAATTATTAAAAAAGTCATTATGTACTCTAGTAAGATGACTGATATCCCAAGAATGATTCCTCCTAAAATGACACGTGCATTAACAAAGACTATTTTTCTTTAAAAATCATCAAGAGATTTCTTTAAAATGTAAAGAAGGCAGGTAAAAAATTAATTGTAAGAATAAATCCAAAAATAACAATGAACTATAAACTTTGGAGAGAAGCTAGCATCTCATTACCATTTTCATATTGGGTACATGTGCCATATGGTCACTGAAATGTTGATTTAGTTAAATAAAATCAAGTGAGACGTATAGTACTCTAACCAAACAAGTGTTTCCACATTAAAGTTGAAGTATTTAGGAAAAAAATTATGGCAGAGGTAAGTCTCCAAAACTTAGAAGACACTTAAAAATGGATATTAAACAACCTCTCAGCAAAACACTTTGCTTTCCATAATAAAATCTACTAATTCACATGTATACATTTTAAAAAAAAACATACCTTCGAGTACACCTCCATAGTCGAGATTTTCTCGTGAACACTTTGATTTGCTGATCTTTGAGAGTTCTTCAAATCAGCTAGATATGACTTTTTCTCCTCTAGAGCTCTCTTTGAATAAGAATATGGAATCAAGACATAAAACTTGCTTTATTTTATAGCTATGTGGATTAATTTACATCAAGAGATACTAATAACTAACAATGGAAACAAATTAATCAATTTTAGTTTTATCATAAGGTGAAATTCATGAATGAGAAAAAGAAAACAAACAGCAATTGCATCTTATGAGACATCAAGAGTTTCCATTATATCAGAAACGCATAAATGTAATAACTAAAATCCATAACTATTCCATTCTACTATCAGTAAGAAATTGCTATTATTGTGGGTGATTGGTTCATGTTCTAAGTAATATTAGAAGAATATGCTATTGGCAAATGCTGATATGCATAAAAGATCCAACAAAGTCAGTTATTCAAGTCATTCCTTCAAAAAAAAAAATCTTGATTCATAACACATGAAAGTAAAATTAGTATAAAATAATTAGAATAAGAAACCTAAATGGGTGTGAACTAAGCTGTGATATTATGAAACTTAACCTAAGAGAAGATAGCCCTAATGTTTCAAAGATCATATATTTAGAAAGCACATAAGGAAATCATAAATATTTCACATAGAAAAATACAAAATAAACCTTGAAACTTTTTATAAAAAAAAAGCTCGAGTTTACATTTTTCCTACAAAGCAATGAATTTAGTTGGCAGAAAGGGGATAAGATGGATGATTCATTACTAAATAATGATCAAACTTAACAAATGCTAGTGAGTGTCAATTTTTTTAAAAAAAATATCAAAACACTACAAAAGCCCTACAAACTAATATTTTGTCATATCAAGACTAACGTTCCACTATGCCTTCTTCCATATTTATTAATTTGAACTAGATCATTAGAGGAAGAAACAATTGCACATTTCAAACATCTTTGTGACCATAATAAAGAAACTGATTGATTGGACTTACCAAATAAATGAGTTAAAAATGCTAGTACACGAATATTATACCTGTAGCTTATCAGGAGACTGGACTAGCTTAGATGACAGCTTGGAATTTTCTTGGGCATTCTTCACTAATTCAAAATCAACTTTAGAGATCTGGAAGTAGAAAACCCACAAAAGGGATAATAAGTGATAATAAGTGATTTCATAGTATTAGATTTCACGCGTTACATAAAACAAGAGAACATATCAAAACTATGAATCTAACAAAAAGGTTTGAGTATAAAATCAATAACAACTCAAAAAGTAGCTGATGGTAGGTATGCCAAGTAGATTAGTCAAAATAAAAAAATTCTGAGAAAAATGACACACAATAGAGAATTCCCCTAGTATGACTATTTTTACTCATAACATAATCTAAAATACTAGTAGGGGAAAAAAGTTACCACCCTTAAATGTTAAAGGTAAAACAGATAGTTGTTTTTCTATTTAATAAGCATGAACAATAAAAAAAAACAAAATACCTTTTAGCATAATCCAAAATTATACTAACCTCTTGTTTTTTTTCCTTCCAAAATTCAATTTCTATGTACACTTCAGTAGTCATCAGATGTTCCCCCAATATTTTATACAAATCTTTTTCAAAATTAATTTCTTTAATCATTTAATTCCTCTGGCATTCTGTTATGATAATCTTATCTCCAATTTCATCATGACAATCCATGTCTATATTTTTTTATTTGACATTTTTAGAACATTAAATGTTGTAACTTAAATTGCCTGTCTATCCAGTATTGTCAATCTGAAATTGGATTGTTAGACCAGTATCAACAAGAAAAAAGATACCTTGTCATTAAGAGCATCACTTTTCTGTTTTAGTGATTTTGCCACTGTCTTCAGTGACACCTGCTGTTTGTTATAATTTTTAATGGTCTCACGGAGCTCCTTGACCTCAGCATTCAACTGCTGAACAGCTGGTTCCTCCGACTGACGTCCAACCTCATGGTCCAAAATCAACTGATTCAGCTGCAAAATTCTGAGCCGATTCAGTCATTGTCGCTAAACCCATCATCAAAACTCGAAGATAACATTAATGAACATTAAGGTAAATGCAAATAGAACAACACAAAACCTCGTCTATCTTTGCATCCAGTTCAGCCCTTCTTTCTTCATAAGAGGGGAACTGATCAACTATAGGCTGAAGCATTTGGAGCTTCTCCTCCCTACAGGAACGCACAGTAAAACTAAACTTTATGGGAACCTAGGAAAGATTGTAACATTTCAAAGAAAAACTTTTGCCGAATTCTGGCCTGTATAGTATGAAATTGACAATGGTACTTAGGATTCGCAGGGTGCGCTTGGGTTCGGGCTTGATCAGATCTCGGAGATTAAAGTTTTCGAAGCGGATCGAGGAGAGCATGTTCTTGATTTTACGGTACTGGTTAAGGATCCGTATCGCATTGACATGATGGTCGGGATTCTCCAGAAACTGCAAAGCGTCAAAAGCGATCTGGCTGTTGGAATCTTCGCTGCAAGTAGAAATAATAAGAGCAAAAGTCAGTGAAACAGTGAATCAGAAATTAGGGTTCGGAGACGACGAAATGAAGTGGGTAGGGTAACTTGAGGGGATCAACAAAGGCGAGGAAGTTTGAGTATATGGAGGTGACGACGTCGGCGGAGGGTTTGGCGAGGTCCTCCGGCTTCAACGCGGCGATGCCGGTTTCCGCGAGCCAATTGATGATCTCCGACACCGGCCGTTCGGGGAAGGAGAAGGTCGACATCCTGCTCTACTTTTCACTCTTTCCCGCTCAAAGGCAAGGCAGGCACCATCCGATTAAGACGAGGCAAATCGATCGAAAGCTGGAGCTTTGGGCCGCCCCCACTAATCCCGGCCCATTTAGTTTGGATGTGGAAGCTGATTCGTGATCTGAACCGTCAGACGAAGGGAGGGTCAGATCAAAGGTCTGGATCTAAATGGATCCTGATCGGACAGCTGAAACGGACCCTCCCTGCGAATTCAGGGGAGACGGCCCAATTTTAAATTTCCCGGTCATTTATAAATTTTAACAATTAAAAAAATTCCTTTCACTTAATTTATTATAAGGATTTATATATAGTTTAAAATTCAATTGAATAATCCAACAACAAATCAGCAAATTTGCTACTAAATCTTCATGCCACAGCACACGATTTGATTCGGCCGTAATTACACTTGGAACGGCCACGGCCAGTCTTTGAGCTCGTCTTCGGTGGTGCCCACCCTGGAGCTCCTCCGTTCGTCGCCTCCCGCCACGTAGGCGCGGTAGCGCAGCACAAAGGCGACCGCGAGCGCCACCCACTCGAGGCAGAAGACGGCGAGACCGAGGCCGCCGACCATCTTGAGGATGACCTCGCCGTCCTCCTCGCGGACGTAGGAGTTGAGCTCGGCGAGAAAGTCGGAGGTGCGGGTGAAAGCGAGGAGGGAGACGGCGCCTTGGAAGATGGCGGCGAGGACGGTGGAGACAAGGTGGGCGGCGTGCCAACGGGGAGTGGAGGCCGGGGTGGTGGCGCAGGCGGAGGCGGCGGCGATGGCGGTGAGGGCGTGGAGGGCGATGAGGAGGAGTCCGCAGGGGGAGGGGAGGAGGCGGAGGGAGAGGGTGAGGAAGACACAGCTGGTGGCGGCGCCGAGGAGGGTGTAGTTGCAGAAGAGAAAAGCCTTGTGGGTGTGGCTGTAGCGGGAGGTTCTGCCGCCGAGGGTGATGTCGCCCATTGCCGAGGTCGATCTCTAGGGCAATGGAGAATTGGAGATCGAAATCGAGATCGAGATCGAGACAGAGAAGGAGACCGAGATTGAGATGGGAGGAGAGGAGATCGATGGTGGCGGTGTATATGAAGGCGGAGGAATTCGAACGTTGGAACAACGAGCGTTACCCAGCGCAACTAGCCGTTGCCGAAAAGGTGGCAGCACGTGGAAAGCCATTTTCCCCAAAATTTTATTGTTTATATTATTTGTACCATTTTATTTTTTGTCAATGAAGAACATTTTTGCCTTTTGATTTTTTACAAATTATTATAAAATACGGTAAATCACCCTGAAATCGTAATAGAAAACTCAACTTTCTCAGTTAAAAAAAATTATTCTCACCGCTTGTATACAAATTTTTCTTTATTTTAATTAACTCCCTAATCTACATGATTTTGTCTAATTATTTTTGTTTGATTAAAATGAATATAATTTCTCTTAAATTTAACATCATTTAACTAAGATCGAATATATTGTACCAATTAATTGACTTAGACTGAATTGATTAGGTAATTCTAATTAAATAATATTAAATTTAAAATAATTTCTAAATTTTTTATCTAAAAACTAAGGATGGTTAAGTAAATCAGAGTCCATGCATGTGGCATGTGATAAAAGGCGATTCGCTCGCCTCAGCGCCTCCGTCAATCCGTCCCTCGACCAATAAATAGGAGGTAAATTACGAGTGACTATTAGCCATTAGTGTAAATGATTAAGGCATGCTCAAGCACACCGAGTTTCGACCTTTTGATATCATATGGTAATTTTCCATGTGTTAACTATCGCACCTCCCAGGGACAAATCAAAGTCCATCAAGGTGTTTAAGGAAATAAAAATTTACAGCAGTGAGAATAAATTTACCGATGCATTAATATGTTTTTTTAAAAAATAATTAGCAAATATTTATTTTCGGTAAGCATAAATGGCGAAATAAATAGAGAGAAGAGAGCAGAGAAGAGGGGAGAGAATACGATTCCCCTGCGACATCGCCACTCCACTCAATTACTGGCCTTAATTGAGATTCCAATAGATATTAATCGCCTCCCTCATTTCTTCCTTCTTCTTCTGCTCCCTCTCAACTAGTTCACTTGTAGCTCGCGCTGCTTTGAGTTCGTCCTCGATCGTCGAATCGCCGGGTGCGCGCGCGTTGCCTCTCCCGACTCCTTTTGCAAGGTACGCTTGCGTTTCCGCATCGATTTTTCGCTCTTTAATTCTACTGCCAGATCCTCTGCGATCGCATTCGGCTAAGGGTTCCGGTTTGTAGATCGATCGACTGGTCCTACTGCCAGATCGTTTTCATTCAACACAGAGTATGATGAAAACGATCGGTTTATTTTGGCGGATTCTAGTTGGGAAAAATAAAGAGTATAGAAGAAAATGGAATTTTCTTTCTTTGTTCTCGAATAGGGTTTCCAATTTCCAGCATATCTGACGGCAGCTATTCCAGTTGGCATTTCCATCCATCGCCGGTAGATAGGATCATGGCCGTCCAAGCCCAGGCGGCGGCCGAAGCGGCGCTGCTCCGATCGCTGAATTGCAACAGCACAGTTCCGGTGGCGGAATTGCTCGCCGCAGCTCGATTTCTGCTCGCGGTAAGAGTTGATTCTGTCATTGCACTTTTAAAAGGTTTTTCTTGTCTCCCTCGTCTTTGCAAGCTCGATGTTAATTTTAGGAAAAATTTATCGCACCGACCTTTAAGATTTATCTCTTCTTTAAATATATCTTACAGTAACTACTAAGATTTAACAGTGACATAATGGAATGATGAAAAATGGGGCCAATGCTTGTTCTAGTTCGATCTTAGAACAATAAAAGCATTTTAGAAAGTAGATAAACCTTCTGGTAAAATGAACGTTTCCTATTAATCTTGTCAGGAACCGAACCAGTTCCCTTCCATGCCTTTAGCCTTTAGGACCCACGAGTGTGGACCTATGGGCATAACTGCTCACCAGAATTCTCTAAGATTGCTGATATGGACAACCATGGGTCTTTTTTATTCTTCTTCCTCCTCCCTTATGGAATTGCAAACCATTGATCCGATAATTTATTCAACAGTCTGGTTTTGAAATAGGAAGCAGGAGCAGTTTACTGAATTTTTTTTTTCCTCACTTTCACCTCATTACACTCCCCAAATCAGACAGAAAAATTACTTGTTTTGCCAACTTGTTTTCAATTGATTAATATCTGACCCTAGCTGGTCTCTTTTGTTATCTTCCCTCTTTGTTCTCGAACATGGTATCCATTGATGTTTCTGAACTTTTGCTGAACAATCATTGATTGTCTGGCAAAGGGACAAACATTAGTTATTCAACTTTCTTGCTATGAATTGTGGATGGAAAAAGGGTGTCTTGATGTTCTGCTTTCTGTGGACAATTTCAATAGCTTTGTGAATTCATGTCGAATATACATTGGCATTTCAAGGATGTAGGTCTTGCGGATGGTTTATGTTGCATTCTAGTAGATGCAGCACCTTGTTGGAATTCTGGATCATTTAATTTGTGCATTCTTAGTGAAATGAAAAACTCGCTGCAAAACGTAGTGTTTGTGCACAATGACGCAAGTTTGAGTTTGGTGGAAGCCTTTCTTGACTTTTGCATTCAGCACTAATGTTGCTAAAGAAGACTAATACTTCTCAATTGAATGACTTTTGCATTCAGGACCTAGTCGTTAAGATGACTGAGGTCCAGCTTGGCAAGAAGAGTGAGTACTTAGTAGAAGATGGAGACAGGGATGGGGATGGTATGGAAGACAGGAATGGGGATGGCAAGGGAGACAAAGATGGAGATTCGGAGGGCGGAGGGGAGGAGCACTCGGAGGAAGACAATGTGGACCGTGAAAACCCAAATGATGCGAACAACAATGAAGCCTCAGGAGGCGATGAGGATGGTGGCGAACCAGATGGGGAAGATGAGGATGAAGGGGAAGAGCCTGAAGATCAGGATCGTAATGACAACAATGAACAGGATGATGACGACGACGACGACGACAGTGGTAATGGTGAGGATGAAGGAGAAGAGGAGGAAGAGGAGGGTGAAGATGAGATTGAAGACATGATTCAACCTCCAAAAAAGAGAAAGAAATGAATGATCAAGTTTGACATTCAGCTGTTTGAAGTCATTAATCTTGGAGAATTATCATGTAATGGACCAGAACAAACTTTGATTTCTGAGAATATACAATCCCATTTGCTTTCTTAGGTACAGAAGATCTCTCTATCGATAAAATTATTCCAAAAACAAATCTTATGATCAATGTGGTTGGGATAAAATCTTGGTGATGGCCAGTTAATAAAACGTGACCATCAAAGGTTGAAATTTGATCCTGGCAGATCAGATGGTTAGAAGATTTGGTTGATTTCCAGACACTTTTTCTTGCCTCATATGATTCACAGTTGCCTATTCGTTTGCCATTTTTAGTTCAGGGAAACTCAAACTGAGAACATACAAGAATCAGCAGAGCCTTCCGATTCCCAATTGACATCACCGCACGCACCAAGAACCGTAGCATGAACATAATCATCGACATGAAACCCTTCCTCTCGCATTTGGTACATAAACTTCAGCGCGTCTTGGCAGAGCCCATTCCTCGCATAACCTACGACCATCATTTTCCAAGAAACCAAATTGTGCTCCTCCATCATTTCAAACACTCGCAAAGCATCAGAAGTGCAACCACATCTCATGTACATGTCGATTAATGCACCGCCAACGAACACATTTGAGAAAGCCACGTTCTTACTCACATGAGCATGGATCCATTTACCGTGATCGACTGCTTCTAACTTCGAACATGCTTTTAAGGCCGAGGAATAAGTGAAGGGGTTTGGTTCCACACCTTCCGATAGCATACCATTCAAAAATTTCAGTGCCTCTAAGCCATGGCCAAGGTTAGCAAGGCCTGAGATAATTGCTGTCCAGGAAACTACATCTTTTACTGGCATAGCCTCGAAAACTCTCACAGCATAAGCATAGTTACCACATTTCAAGTAGAACCAAATAAGCGTGCTTCCTATTTGAATGTTTTCGCAGAAGGAATTCTTTATTATCCGTGCATGAACTTCTTTTCCCATAGATGAAGATCCTACCCAACCACATGCACTGAGAATACTTACTGTAGTGAGATTGCTCGCAGATATACGACGCTGCTTCATTCTTTGAAACAGGAGTATAGCTTCTTCTCCGAGACAGCAGTTAGCGTAACCAGATATCATAGAAGTCCAAGTGACTGTATTCCTATTCGGCATCAGATTGAACACAATTCGAGCATCCGAAACCTCGCCACACCGGGAATACATATTAAGCAGGGAAGTTCCAACATGTACATCATTTTTGTACATTCCCTTGGCAATGGCACAATGCAGTTGCTTCCCAAAACTCAGCGCCTTCAATTCTCCACAAGCCGTCAGGATACTGCAAATTGTGAACTCGTTCGGGACACAATCATCACCAAGCATCTCCTGAAACATCAATAGCGCTGTCTGCTCACGCCCACCTTGCACATGAGCAGTGATCAGGGCAGTCCAAGTGATGACATCCTTGCTCGGCATTCTATCGAACACTCTGTGTGCGTTCGCGATGTCACCGCACTCTGCGTAAAAGTACACAAGCGTGCTATTGACTATCAGGTTCCCCCAATTCCCCTTCAAAACACAGGCATGAATCTGTCTCCCAAGCTCCAACTTCGATGAATTCCCACAGGACTTCAACAAGCAAACGTAGGTCATGCTGTTTGCCTCAACGCGGCTTTCGAGCATTTCATCGAACAGATGGATGACTTCATCGTCAAGGTTCATCCGGAGATGGGCATTAATAATGGCAGTCCAAGAGATAACATTTCTAGTGGGCATTGCGTCGAACACCTTGAGGGCGGAATCCAAATCGAGGAATCTTGCATAAGCACTGATGAGATTGTTTCCGACGAAGGTGAGCGAGGAGAGGGACCGCCGGAGGGCAGCCGCATGGAGGCGCTCGACCTTCGCCGGACTCGAAGAGGAGACGAGGAAGGACGAGAGCGTTGCGAGATCGAACCAGTCGTGCGAGTCATCGAATGAATCACTTTCTGACGGAGGAACAGGAGTGAATATTAGAGATCCATCGGCGGCAGAAACAGGCGGGATTCCGGTGAGGAAGGTCGATGATTTGGGCGGTGCGCAGCGGCGGTTCCTCCGAAGAGAAAGTGCGAGTTCAGTCGTGAAGACAAATTGTGGAGGAGGGAGAAGCAAGGAATGGGGCTGGAACGGAAGGAAGGCGACCGCCGGCGACGACAGAAGCATCGGCACCGGGATTCGTCGCAAGGATTCGGCGAAGGGAAAAGTAGATATCTGGAAAGAGATAAATAAATATAAAAATAAAATAAAATTATAGCAATAGATATTTATATTTTTTACGATGTTTAATTTCTGCCCCTTAATTCTCTACCACCTCTTACTGCCGATTTATTATGTTTAATATACTTAATATATATTTTTTAAGAGAATAAAAAAGAATAGCGTCGTGATAAAATTTTTTTACTATCTCATTCTTTAAAAAGTTGGATCATTACTTTTTAATATATTAAATATATTTATGTATATTTTTTAAAAGACTAGAAAAGATTAAAATCCACATAACAGATTTGCAATAGCTTTGAATTTTACAAAGATTTTTAACTGAGCCATAAAAAGGACTCTTTTTAATTATGTATATTATTTTATAAGATCTAATCAATTCCTCTTCAATATTTTTTGATCTTAATCTTCTCTTATTATGTTTCTTTTTCGTTAGTGACATTTTTCCTTTGATTGATAAGAACCTGAATTAAAAATGTTTTTATTTTATCTTTACAATAAAAAATAAAAAAAAAATACTAGTTTTTTTAGTTCCCCTCTACTTCTTTTTCAACTCTCTCTCTCTATGTGCTTTTTTCGCTGGTTGAAATTGGGAAAGAGAAATTGCACATAACAATGTCATGCTTATCTAGTTGGCGCTGCTATGTTCCTTGCTTGATTGAGTCCAAATATTGATGTATTCATCCGTATTATGTCCAATGGAGGATTTTATTATTTTTAAGTAATAGCGAGTTAGATATTTTTGTCATTTTGCTTCCTTGATAGATATTACGTTTT
>JBBPFP010000133.1:5764950-5778847 GCA_037974795.1 Kaempferia galanga | reverse complement strand
CTGACGTAGCAGAAGGTTGTGAAATAAGAAACTGTTAAACTGCTTAAATATGTTTGGACTAAATTTCCATGAAGCATTTTGATATAACATTGTTGTTGCTGAAACCACAAGAATGTTAGGACGACCCGTGGTCATATGAAGAACCTAAGGTAGGGCGTAAAAATTGGTAACACAGGACGTAGCATCGAAATCGACAGAAAAGGACGTTGGTGCCGAAATCAACAGAAAAGGATGTCGACATCGAAATCGGTAGAAAGGACATCGACACCGAAATCGACAAAAAAAGGACGTCGACATCGAAATCGGTAGAATAAGATGTCGACACTGAAATTAGTAGAAAATGACGTCGATCCCGAAATTGATAACAATAGCAGTAAAAGACATTGTCGAAATCAACAGCAGTAGTAGGAGGCGGTAGCAATATTAACAGACGATGATAAAAAATTAGATCAGGAAAGAGAATCTAACTCTGATATTATATATAATCCTCAAGAGTAAATGAGAAATTAAAAATATAAATTTTTATATAAAAAATATAAATTGAGAGAAATTGATGTGTACGTGAACGATGGGGACAGTCCAGCTCGTATCAACATATAAAACAAAGA
This sequence comes from Kaempferia galanga, assembly GCA_037974795.1. NCBI lineage: Eukaryota > Viridiplantae > Streptophyta > Magnoliopsida > Zingiberales > Zingiberaceae > Kaempferia > Kaempferia galanga. The sequence goes on along the minus strand of JBBPFP010000133.1, from coordinate 5,778,239 downwards.
GTAATATATCCGTGGAATTTCTTGTGTTTCTCGCAGAAAAATCCTTTATTCTCGTGGTTTTGTGACAGTCAAACCACAAAGTCAAATATATAAGATTATGAATTTAGAAGATAAACAGTCGAACCTTTGTTTGGTTTTCTATTATCTCTCCTATTTCAAAGAATAGTTTCCGAAATTTAGGAACTGAAGTCATTGTATAATTTGCATGGATGTTGTAATTTGACGTAGCAGGTTAATTTTTGCCACTTCTTCCCAGCGCTGCAGTGCAGCCAACTCACACTCTTCAGCCTTCGTGATGGTGGGATGGAATTGTCTGCTTTTCTTGATCTTATCGGAATCACAAGGTCGAAAGATTCGCCCGCGTGCATCTTACTGCTTGCCTCTTTTGCTGCTGTAGGTGCGGGGTTGGGGACGCGTAGGTGGGTGAGGAGGAAAAAAGAATGGTTTTTTATGCTCGAGTTCGACCGAGGGCTTACTTTTTTCTTCTAGAAAGCAAGAAAGATTGGATCTTTAGCAGTTAGGGTTCTGCGTGAAGGTATTCCGTTTGTCTGAAAAGCCTCGATTAGTTCCTCTTTCTGGAATAAAGGAGATATTTTGGTTCGATTCGGGCTTTCGGCGCAGTGCCATAGGTTTTCCCCTTTCATGATTGAGAGCGACGCTTAAATGGATCATTTCCTCGGTAAACAATCGATCTAAACCTTAATCGGTCGTGGAATGGAGAAGCCGCCGAGAGTTGGGGCCTTGGAGAAGTTGCAGAGCTTTCGGCTGGGGAAGCAAAAGAGTTTTCGTTCGGGAGATAGACAACAAAGCTTCAAAGAAAGGAAGAGCAAAGACAGCCCCGGCAAGCGAGGGGATCTGGAGCTCCATCTCGCTGCTAGGGCTGGCAACGCATTGCGTGTGCAGAAGATACTCTCAGAGTGTAATGAGGCTCAGTTGAAGGATTTGATTTACAAGCAGAACCAGGACGGCGAGACGGCGCTGTATGTTGCAGCAGAAAAGGGCTATGTCGAGGTGGTTCGGGAGATACTGAAAGTCTCAGACATTCAATCGGCTGGCATCAAGGCGAACAACAACTACGATTCATTTCACATTGCTGCTAAGCAAGGGCATCTTGGTAAGCCACTGTAATCACTGACGAACACTTCTTCTTGTTCCATAGTCATCTTAAACAAGGTATAGAGGCTAGCAGAATTGGAATAGATAGTATCACGAATACTTCAAATGCAGTTGCATGCTAACTAAAGTTGTGTTGTAGCTAATTCTTATGGACATCGCCTTTGAGTTTATGATTTTAGGGAGTAGCCAAAATATCTTTCTGCAATAGATACCAAATGGAGTTTGACTTTGATTTTATATTCTACAATAATCTGTGTTCTTTCTTACTTCTGTCATATACTTTTACAACCTGTACTCATGTTTCGATTGTTTCTCGTGCTATATAGTTTGCTAGAATCATTCTGGCATACATTTCCTCTGATACATCTTGAAGAAATGATTTGTTCTTTTGTGCAGATTTTTTTTTTTATCAAATTGAAGTTGTTGCCTTTTCCTTAGCTTTACCATTGTTTTGGGAAATGCAGAAATCTTGAAGCATATCTTGCAATCTTTCCCACCATTGGCCATGACAACAAATTCATTAAATTCTACGGCATTGGACACGGCTGCAACTCAAGGATATGTAGATATTGTTAATCTTCTGTTAGAAACTGATGCGGGCCTTGCTAAGATTGCAAAGAGTAATGGGAAAACAGTTTTACATTCTGCTGCGAGAATGGGACGGGTGGATGTGGTGAAAGTGCTACTAGAGAAAGATCCTAGCATTGGCTTAAGGACAGATAAGAAGGGACAAACAGCATTTCACATGGCTGCAAAAGGCCAAAATGTCGAGATGTTAATGGCGTTGCTGAAGCCTGATCATTCAGTAATCAAATTGGAAGATGGTAAAGGAAACAGACCGTTGCATATCGCTACAAGGAAGGGCAACCCAAAGGCAAGTCATACACACTGTGCCATTGTTTAATTTTTGCTATCTGATGTGCCAACTATGTTGCTTGTGTGATTGTTTCTCTTTGCTTTTATACTTCAACTTAGAACCTACTCTTCTGCTTCAGCAAGTTTTACTGTGAAATTCTTGATTTCATCAACTTGTGTGTGTTGGTTGATTATTTCTAAGGTCATCAAACATGTTTGTTTGCGAGTCGGTGACCATAACTTGTATAGGGACGAACCTCATGCATTTGATGATCCCTTAAGATTCCTAGATGTTTGTTGATTATAGCTTTCGCTTTGGACTTGCAGATTGTGCAAGCTCTGTTACAAGTCGAAGGAATGGAGGTCAATGCAGTGAATAAAGCAGGTGAAACTGCCCTCAGCATCGCAGAAAAAGCTGCAAATGAAGATATTGCGGCCATTCTAAGAGAATTTGGCGCTGTCGTTGCAAAAGAACCGGCAAGCACAACGACAACGGCCGCAAAGCAACTGAAGCAAACGGTCAGTGACATAAAACATGATGTTCAATCTCAACTCAAGCAAACCTGTCAAACAGAAATGAGGGTGCAGAAGATCAGGAAGAGACTTAAAAAGCTCCACCTTGGAGGCCTCAATAACGCCATCAATTCAAATACCGTGGTCGCAGTGCTCATTGCCACTGTGGCCTTTGCGGCGATATTCCAACTTCCGGGCTCGTTTGCCGATCAATCTCAACCGGAGTTTACTCTCGGACAAGCCTACATAGCAGATAATGCAGCATTCATCATATTTCTGGTCTCCGATTCCTTGGCCTTATTCATCTCACTGGCTGTGGTGGTCGTCCAGACTTCCTTGATTGTTGTAGAGCAGAAGGCAAAGAGGAGTATGGTTTTCGTGATGAACAAACTGATGTGGCTGGCCTGCCTCTTCATATCTGTTGCCTTTGTCTCCCTAACATTTGTAGTCGTGGGAAAGCAAGATCTGTGGCTGGCTTGGTCAACCATGGCTATTGGTGCTTCAATTATGCTGACAACTTTGGGATCAATGATCTACTTTGTGATTGTTCACAGAATAGAAGAGAAGAACATGAGAAACATAAGGAGGAAGAACTCTGGGAGCAGGTCCCGTTCCTTGTCCATGTCGGTGGTTTCTGACTCGGAGTTACTAAATAGCGAGTATAAAAAGATGTATGCTCTGTAGGAACTAGGATGGATGTGTATATATACTATACTATTCCATCTCTCCGCTTCAAAGAGCGAGAGCTAGCTAGCTATTCTGAATCCTGAGGTTGCATCCTAATGTAAGATAAGTGTTTGAGCTTTAATGAAAACTTAGGGAGGGAGAGGCAGGCATTTTAAAGAAAATGTTATTTGATAGTTAGCGATGGAAAAGGAGATGAATTGGTGGAGAATTAGAGCTAATTAATGAGATTAGGAGTACAAATAGATGCCAATAATCGTAGCTGATTTGGTGGTCAATTAATAATCATCAAAGAACAATGTACTCCTTTTTTTTTTTTGTATCCTTTCAAGAAAATTTCAAACTGTAAAAGTGGCCTAAATTTAAAAATTACTTTAAATTTTAGCATTTTTTTAATATCATATACCGTTTACATAAGTAAATTTAGAAAATGAGGTAACTATTAATATGACGTCTTTAATTGTTCAAATGACGTGCATTTTGAACTTTTCCTTGGAAAAGTATCTATATAATGCCTCAGAGTTATTCAAAATTTAACTTATGTGGTACAGATCGTCCCTTCATTGTTAGTTCCAAAATTTTATAGAAAAGAGGTAAATCATGATATTGAGTTCTTTCATTTATCAAGGATTTCACCTATTGATATCGTTTTATAAATAATTTAAATTTAATTTCTTGATCTGTGTCTTCAATTTTTGAAAATTTACTAAATTCTTCCGTCAAGCCCTCATTAATAAACCTACAAAATTCCTCAAATTGGATTTGACTAAATTCAATCATATCCAGTTTACATCAACTCCCGACATGAACGGTCTGATTTTATATTTCAACCATTAAGTAAATTTAAAAAGTGAGGTGACTACAAACATGACGTCCCTAATTGTTCAAATGACGTGGATTTTAAACTGTAGGAAAAGTACCTATATCGTGCGTCGGGGTTGTTTAAAATTTAATTTATGTGATGCAGAAGGTGATAACCCCATATGCCCCTTCACTGCTAGTCCCAAAATCTTATAGAAGAGAGGTAAATCATGATATTGAGTGAGAGATTCGAAACTCTCTATTTAAATTTTAACATGAAAGGTGATATTATTTACCCTAAACGGTCTAGTATCGTTGACCCTTTGAGTTCACAGTAACTTTGTACGTTGATAAATCACGAGAGATATTCTATCGTAGCACAACGGTACTTTACACAAGGAAGGTCACATTCAAATTTTAACTTATTGTAGTAAAAGTTAATTACACTCATCTCAATCACTCCTCACAGTCTCTTCCTGTGTTACGTGAAGAGAGATAAATTACAAGAACTTATAACCGACCACTAATTAGCCAAGGGATAAATGTTTTTTTCTAAGAAAACACATCCATTAAAAATTAATCCATTGTACCAAATTTTAATTTATTATGATAAAAAATAATTATGCCCACCCCACTGTCTATGTCATAACTTGTATAAAGGGAGATAATAAATCCTAAAATTTTAACTTATGTGGTAAAAAATGATTGACTTGTCTTAACACCCCCGTCAATCCGTCTCTAGGTCAACACGAAAGAAGTAAATCACAGGTGACTATTAGTTATTAGTGTAAATGGTCAAGACATGAAAGAGATAAATCACAGATGACTATTAATTATTAGTATAAATGGTCAAGACATCAGAAAAATATATACTCGTCTTAAATTTCAATCTCAAGTGATAATCTTCCGTGCTTTAACTATTCCACTGCCCTGAACTCCAAATTTTAACTTAAATCTTTATGACTGCTGCTGAAACTGACAGATTTCCACTAGATATGCTCATACAATCACATCAAGTTGGTAAGAATACACGGGCACATCACTTAACAACATCTTGTTCACTGTAACTTTTGTGGAGTTACAGAGTGGGTAACATGGGGCGGCTGATATGCAAATCGTATGGAAACGAACAATTTCAGTGAAATAAATACCCAATCCAATTTCCAAGTACACATCCATGGAAAAGCTTGAATCTTTTTCTACAATGGTAATTTTGAGTTCCACCACGACATAGCAAAATCATCAAAGAAATGAAGGAACAAGGCACGCAGAAATTTGCAGACGATTGATTTTGAGACACAAAGCTCCACTAGCCGTCGCAGATCACGACTCAACCACCTCCGGCGGGGGCTCCGGCTGTTTCATTTGCTGAGGCGCCTCGAGCGGGTGCGCACTCCCGGGCCCATTGGTGGTCGTTCGCAGGGGCGGTGGCGCCTCAATTTTCCCGTCGATGCAAGAAGCGCACTTCCGCTCGACCCACCCTTCGAGGTCGTAGTGGCCGTAACCCATTATGGTCCGGCCGGAGCAGAGTCGACCGACGATCCCAGCAATCACCCCCAACACGGTGATCAAGGCTAGCACGGCTATCACCGGCCCAACGGAGTCACCGTGGGATCGGTACGGCGCTGGGTACACCGCCGCCGGTGGCGGAAACTGCTGCTGCGGCAGTGGAAGCGACATCCGAAGACAAGAACCCTCCCCCCCAAAAGCACGACCTTTAATGGCTACCTATCTCGCAACGCAAAAAGATCAAATCTTCGGAGCCAAAACCCCACAAAGATAGGATTTTGGGAGCAAAAAAGCCGAAAAGATCGTGTTTTGAGCAGAGAATGTGCTAGATCTCTCGGAAGCTTCGAAGTCACCGGGACGGGAAGATCACTCCATTTTTCAGCCTTCGGGAAACTCCGATGATCTTGCTCTGAACTCCACCAAACGACTCAGAGCTTCGTCAAACTCTTCTCAGACGTAGTATTTACTCGTTAGGGTTCCCGAGAAGAAAAGGGAAAGGCGACGTTTCTCTTTTGCGCAAAAAGGCGTGGCTTCTGCAAATTTGTCTGGGAGGGGAAGAAGGGGAAGTGGGAACGGCCTTGACATGGTTGCACTACTGGAGCTCAATCCTAGATGGACTGCATGCTCAGCACGTGTCTAACTGAACGGTGATGCATGGGTCATGGTACACCATCTTTTGTCCGGCCGAGTTAGATGTTGCAATGAGGGGTGTTTTATAATTTATATAGAGATAAATTAGGAGGGATATTTGAGATGAATATAATTATCGTTTATTACTCTGTTTTTCATGGAACAAGGTACATGTGACCATGAAGGAGGCCATAGCTAAGGAGTTTAGGATATATGGCACGGTCATGCTTTGTGAGTTCGCATGGAGTGGAAGCCATTGCTGCTCATTACTTGTCCGAACAGGAATGGCGAGCAATGCTGCTCTTGTTTGAATACGTTGAATTTGGATATTCAGAAGACTGGTGTGGTGTACAGTTGAGGCAATTAGTTCCCTTGGAATTTAGCATGTTCGATGAGCCATTTGAGACCCATGTCTACCTGGATGGAATCCTTTTGGTCCCCATTCTAAGTGCGAAGTATTTATTTATTTATTTATTTTTCCTTAACATAAGTTGATAATAAAGAATCGATAGAATCAGCAAAGCAATTGTTACTGAGGACTCATAAATTGAAGGTGTCGGGGCTCGTAAAATCAGTCAAAGAGAGACAATTTCCTAGTCTTGTCTTAAGAATCAGCCTCGTAGCAGAGTGAAATATAACCAGAATAAAATGGGTCAGGAATAACATCCGACAAAAGGTTATCCGAAGGATTACAATTTGTCCCGTGATTCTGATTCGAGGTGGTCAAGTTATCTGGCTATACGCTGTAAAAATCACTTTGTCCAGAATGTAAGACAGGAAAAAAGGAACAACGGCCACAGTCATCTGTGATGGAGATTAATCTAACTTTTGTTTTAAAAAAGTGGGAATTGAAATAGGAACAGTTTGTTTCTCAGCAATAATTACAGGTTACATCACAATTTCGAATGTATCGCATGTTTCACATTGAATAAAAAGTGCATTGAGATTGAACATATTGTGCATGAGGAATTTAGGGGTTGATCTGCATCCTCTGTTGAGATGCTCCATGTGCACCTCACCTAATCTGACTTTTAGGAAGTCCAAATTTATCTGTTGGAAATAGAAAAAAAGCAAATTGAGTTGGAGACTAAATTTTATTATTATCTATGCAGAATTCTTTATCAATTTGGAAGAAAACTAATTGTAAAAAAATTATACTAGAACCGATGATACTAATCCTATACTAAGCATATCTATATATGGGCTGGCAAACCTTATCATTCCCAGGATCAAGACGAAGACTGCAATGAGTACAGTATACGAGCTGATAGTTTTCTCGTAGCTCTCCTTTTTTGCAAACCGGGCACCACACTTTGGTATTCTCGGAAATCTAGCATGGAAAATTATTGGGCAAAAGAAGCATCTATCAATAACCACCATAAGTTGATGCAGTGAAATTTGACAAAACAGCAAGCCAGTTAATGTTGGTTCATATCACAAAAGAAGAATACACAGAAAAAAAAAAAGAATTAAATTGAGCAGAGAAATTGCATGTTTTCAGTGTATTATTTTTTAATAAATCACATGAAGTCATCCAAAGACCAAGTCAGTTTTGCTACGCAGCTTCGTATTGACTGCTCTAATATAGATGCGTACCTGGTCATCACCGAGATTCATGTGATCCAAAACTGCTTCAGCTAAATATTTATCTTCTTCTTCAAAGAACTCGAGCTCTGCAAGCGAGTTAAACTACCCTAAATTATCATGGTGATGAAATAACTAAACATTCCATACTGGTGCAACATCATTTTAGGAACTCATTTAAAACAAATAAAGTAGGTCACTCATATAAGCTATGACTATAAAAGACAAGATGATAATACATACAAGATTAAGACTAAATACACAGAATGAAAAGGCATGCACTCTCAATTTTTAATCATAGACTTCTGATAATTTTACTTCTAATAATATTTTCCATGTCAAATGACTTGATAAGAGTTGCCTAGGCTACCTATGGTGAAATGCAAATCCAATGGTCACGCTCAGGGTCCAGTAAGTTCCATTGTCCCAAGGTGTTCTACGTTCATACAGATAATTAGGAATGCAAATTTAATATTAATTTACCACAATCCTACAGATTCACGGAAAACCAAAAAAACAAAAAAAAAAACAGAAAGAAGAGAGAGAGCGAATATTCTCAGAACGAGACTTGTGAGGACCAAGGAGCCATACTAATATCATCGCTAAGTGTAAAGAAAAAGGTTATTTTAAAAATTTGGAATTTGGAAATCCAATCAAAATTTCTGGGTGCTCAAGGATTCTTAGGAAAACATGAGATAGAACAACTCTACAATAGCATATCAAATATATTATTTCAGTTCTCACTTTCTCACGTAAGACCATCCATAAGGACCAGAATAAGGATTTCTAGGAATTCATTTTTAATGGAGCTGGAATTCTTAGAAATTGATTCCAAACAAGATGGAGAAGGCCAGTACCTCTCCTAACTAGTTCCTCTCTCAGACTTCTCATAGAAGCCTTTATAATCAAAACTAAGGAAAGTATCTTTAACCTACTGACACTGAAATACCATAATGCAAGTAAATGTTAGAGCAGGACAATACCTCTCCTAATGTATTCCTCTCTCAGGTCCTCATATAGAAGTTTTTGCATTTCCAACATCAGATCCTCACTTTCAATTTCAGTTGATCTCTCTTCATTCAGGTCATCAAACTCCCATACAAAATCTTTGTTATAAGAGGTTAAGTTCCTCTGATTTTCATGTGAAGATGATTGCTTAATTTTCTGCAGCTCATGGGAAACTATATCTCTCAATGTAGATTCCATGATATTCTGCCAGCAAATAAGAAGGAAATTCAATAATACGAAAAGCTACATAAGAAAATAGTTAAAGGAAACTGAATAGGCAACGCATAAAACCAAGAATTGTAAGTGAACCCCACAGGGAATTACAAATGTACAAAGTTTCAAGTTCAAAATATTTTACAATATCAGGTTGAATTTCCCTAATATGTTTATGCCTTCAAGATACTGACCAACAAGAATAGTTAAGTTTCTATGGAAATGTATTGGTGGGTTTTAGGATCTCCTGAAACACAAACTCAGTCACTCTCCTAATAACACATAAGAGAAATTCACTTGTATAGTTCACAGTGACATCCCTTTACAAAAAAGGCCATAAATGACACTACTGAATCTTCTGAAAAATTATTCTTTGCAGAATTAGCCATAGTATTAAAAATATAATTTGATGGATGAATAGTGACTCGATCATCGAGCACTACATAGTGAATAAGGTTATGAATACTTCAAAACAGAAAACAGAGAAAATCAAGAGAACAACAGAAACCAAGTCCAAACCTTTTCCCCATGTGATTGTTGCACACTTGACCTCATTTTCCAAAGCAACTGCGCTCTTTGCTGTTTCACTCTGTCCAAGCAACATTTTTCAAGCTACATAAAAGAAAACATTCATGGGAATGGAAGATCAACCATAGATGGTATTTATTTAACAAGACAACTAATGAAAAAATATAGAGAAAAGAAGAAAAATTTACATATGATTTTTATTGACATAATATTTGAGCAACCATGACTAATGACAAATAGTGTTTTTAAAACCAGATTGGTCCGACCGACCAGTTCAACTGGGAACCAACAAGTCCAGCCACGTTGGAGAGAAATTAAATTCAGTTTCTTAAAAAAAAAAAAAAAGTAAAAACATGACCGACTGCTTATCAAACCATGATCCCAATTAATGAGTTAATATATATAATATATAGGCTTAATTATATATAAACTTTATATAATTATATATAAGGTTTAACGTATATAATTTCCATTTTTGATTTTTTTCATATATACAAGTTTTATAAAAGTTTAATAATTTATTATTAAATGCGTTCAGAGTTTAACTAGCAGAGTGATTATTATTTTTAAATATATTTATTTAAAGTATATTAAATTCTTTATACATATAAACCATAAATTATGTATATGGTGTTATTTTTTTCAGTTAACTAGTTTGACTGGTCGAACCATTGACCCAATAGTCTTACTGGTTTGATATTCAATTCAGTTTTCAAAACATTGAAGGGAAATGATTTTCCTAAGACTATGGTGTAGTAACAAAGTCCCTATCTTTCTATATTAGTACTAGATGAAATCACCAACCATATCAAGGGGGTCATCTCAAAGTCCCAATCTTTTTTTATTACTTAATGTAATAAAAATTTATTTAATTGAAAATGAAAGAAAATAGATTTTCTTAATAATAACATAACTACAACTGAAACAACTTATTTAATAGCTATTCATCTTTAAAGAAAAAGATTTAATGTAGTCCTATTAGTCCAGACCAAGTTCAATAAACTGTAAATAGGAAACAAAATGCAAACTTGTAGCTGGACATGTTTAATACTAACCGTTAAGAAGCTAATGTCAAGCCCTGAGGAACACAATGGATTTAGGCAGATGATCCTAAAAGTACTTTTATAAAGAAATCAGCTCACCCTTTAGCCCCTGCTCCTTCTACCCAGCTAAACATTTTTTTGATGTTTCATTAAGTTTGTGCAAACTGCTAATTCACCCTTGTCCAATTATTCGACCAAATTCTTTCACTTGAAGATTTACCACATCTGAAAAGCTAGCTTATCTGTGTACTAGAAGTATTGCCCTCTTCTTCCTATTCTATGATTCTAGTATTTAGCATCTGCTATATTGTTTAATGCTATTTAGATCCTAGGGCTCAATGCTAAAGGATTGAAAGAATGACACGAGAGAAATGCCTAATGTTGAGAGCTCAATTGCTAGCAGCCTAGCATCCTATTGTTCTTTGAGCAGAAGAGACTACAAGTTTCAATGAGTAAATATAAGCACGGATTTTGGGAAACGTGCACTTCTCCTATATTTCATCTAAGCTTATATTGAGTATTCTTCTGAAGCCTGAAATGCAATGTCTAATAGGGTGCCCGTCAAAGAAAATGATTAACAATGTACTAAGAAAATCATACAAGATTATATTCCATGGTTTGAGGCTTGCCACTAATATTTTATTAGAACAACAGAACTTAGTGGAAAACATCAAACCATGGCATAAAGAAGAGGGGAACAACTAAACACTTATAGGGTCTCTATGTATCTAACTGTTTCAACTTGTGGACTACCTAACTATCTATAGTTGCAATTATATAGCTACCCTGAAATTTTCATTTTTTTTTTTGGATATCTATAGTAATATCCAAAAATAGAATATCTATAGTAATTCAAGTGTGAGATTGAACACTACATAAGGATATAATTTCGCGTCAAATTTTCTTTATTTAGTCTAACTGAAGAATGGACAGTATCAGTATGTACCAGGATCCATCCACTGGTCAACTATGAAAGATTATTACCTGGGACGGGAGGTGAAACGGTCGCCTAGGCTGCGAAACCTCACTGCGATCCAAAACTTCAATGCTCAGCTATCTCTTACACCCCGTAAAAATGACACTCAGGAAAGAGGGAGAAAATAACCAAATTACCCAGAAACAGATTCCACCCCAATCCCCCTTCTTTATTTCCGACAAAGCAACACGATTTGTCGAGACTGTCAACCAATATGTCAATCAGTCGAAAGCAATACTTTATCAAGTAACTCTTTCTCTTAACCAAAACTCATCAATAAATAATCTTTCATCGACAGATAAACATCGTTAGGTTGGAGCTAACAATCGGCGAAATTACGCACAGCTGAGAAGGAACCCTAAATCTACGATCGAAGAACAAGAAATCTACAAGATCATTAAGACAACCGGCCGGGTAGGCCACGAGTACCTTCTCTTTCCAATCAGGATGCAGGGATTTGATGGCCGCTCTTCTTGGTCGACCCCCGTCCATGGCACGTCAGGTCTTCGTGCGCTGGTAATTGCGTGATCAATCTTGCATCAAAGCGAGCGAGAAAAGGGGTGAAAAACGATCCCGTTTCCCGCGCCGATACCAAAACCCTCCGCACCGCAGCCGCAGGAATTGAGCACGAAACGGAACAATTGGGCTTATCACGGAGTCGCCCACCAATTAGCCTGCTATTCCTTTCGTAGTATATTTGTATTTTTTTTAATTTATATTTATTTTCACAAATTGAATTCTAACGGAATTTCCTTTTGCTTGTTCACTGGAAAATTTGGAAATTATATTTACTCTTTTTAGAATTTTTATAAAAAAATTATTTTGAAACGGAAAAAAATATTTAGAATTTAAATAATTCGGAGACGAATCTAACAACACTATCTAATCTATATGCTTTTCAATATTAATATCTTTTCGAGCTTAATCCCTTGACTTCTGTTTCCTAATCAGTAACCATAATCTGATCACGTCACCGCCCAACCTATAAGTTGCTCATCTAGCCGGGGCGGATCCTAGTCCATTTTGTATAATCCTTTTTTTAATGTAATATAGACAATAAGTATATGATATCTCTAACGTAATACTCAGAGATTGATTCTTAGGAACTGAAGACCTAAAGTTTACTTCACTATGCACCTTTTATCTGTGTACTTGCACGAACCTTTCTACATATCTGTGGGATAGATACTAAGGGAATCATTAAGATAATATAATTTATCTTCTTAGTCCCTGATCAAAAGGACCAATCAGGAGTACCAATGTATAGATCTGCTGATCCAATGGTCATTGTGATCGGGGACAAAAAAAAAAAAAAGACCATAAAAAGTATACTAGAGGATCCACGCTACCCATCTAGCCCTCCTCTGCCATTGCAGACAGCATGATCACAGAGACAATTGGTTGGCAAGGGCGCTGAGGGAGAGCGCAGTCGCCTTTTGCCACCAGTGATCACGGAGACGGTTAGGGTGATAGATCCCTATGGCATCGATTTGAAAGTCATTTTCTAATTAATAGTCAGGTTCTGGCCTTCCCCTTATAACCAGCCACTAATGATTTACAGGATTTGCTTGAGAGAGAGATTTGATTGTCTTACACGGCCGTTACCACCTTCTTATGCCAATGCGCATCGAGTTATAATAATCATCGCAGGCACAAATTTATTTTCTTGATTATTTTTTGATCAAGCTATTTTCTTGAATTTTGATGGACGGTGCGACCGATTTAGAACATTAATTAATTCATAGTACTCATTTTAGGTGGGTAACAAACACCTTGAAGCATTTCCTCCCTCTTCGTCTAAAAGGAATGCACAAGAATCCAATTAGACA
>JBBPFP010000133.1:5726674-5750221 GCA_037974795.1 Kaempferia galanga | reverse complement strand
CACTAGAGTCCAGCTTCACTCACTAAGACTTCCATTACCTAGCTTCACTCACTAGACTTTTTCATTTGCCTAACCTTCAATTAAAATTTTCTATTACCTACCTATAGTTAGAACTTTTCTAGACAAGTATCAAATCCTCAATCTACTTACCTTCTCTTTCACATATTGTTAAATATTGAAACTCAAATTCAAATTAACTCAAATTGATCGATTTTGACCGAGGACGATTGCTCTAACAATATATTATTTCACATGTTCTGCAACACAGTCCGAAATCAAAATAATACCAACAACCCATCTCTGTCCTGCCTTACAACTGCATCTGAATAAGTATCATCTGACATTCAGCAGCACGTATTTCTTCTTTAGTTTTATATGAATTTAAACCCCAAACAACTCGATCTTATTGTCAATATACATAGACAAATAGACTTAAAGCTATTCTGTATATAACTTCATCGTTATTCTCAAACTGAAACCTACTGAAGCATTGTGTGAAGATTGATGGGGAACGCAGGCTTCCATGCAAGTTTCGTGATGGTTGATAATGGCTTTTGGTAATTAGTTTGAAATGCCAGCACCCGTGAATGATTACGTAACTCATCGAATGTCCACCATAGATTGAGCGATCAGGCTGAAAGCAGATGGCGAAGATCTAGCAACAACATCTCGCCTGGCGATATTGTAAGCTTCATCCAAACGCTTTGCATGTATCTTCAATTGCAACGCCTTCTGCACTTAACATCAATTAGATAGCATTCAGTTTATTGTTTCTTTTTGTGATCCACGTTAACCAGTGCTAGTGTATCATAAACACCAAACATATATTTCATTGAACCATGACTAGTCCGTTTTAAGCACATTAGGCAAGCAGGTAGAGAAGGTGCAATTAGAGACTGAGCATTCTAACAATTCCAGAGAAGAAAGCGACTGAGGCAACAAACACGTAGAGCATATCAGAGACTGAAGAAGTATGAACATAATCCAACACCTCTATGATCCTGAGAAAATGTGGCAAAACAGTATGGTTCATCAATCAGGGCACATGTTTCTGAAATTGAAGATAAACATGTTTCCATTGCTAAAATATTAGGTTGCTTGAAAATAATGATTATGCACAAAACCTCAGAAGCTTGTTTGTAAATCATTGTTGTTCCACTTCCATATAGATGAGTGACAGGAAGATCAACCTAAGGATCATGTGGAAGAGTTTTTTAATGCATGAACTAATATAACTCCTTAATAACAAAATTTTACCTTTTCATGCAGGTTAATCCTCAAAGGAACAATTTGAGTCTTCTGTCTCCTGTGCAACCTCTTCTTAAGCATCCAAACCCCAACTACGGCAGCAGCGATAGAGATAGACCATAATGGCTTCGCCTTGAGAGCCCAGAATGTTAGAAGCTCAAACGGCAGTTTCCACCAAACCTTAACCACCCCCTTCTTCTCTCCGCCATTAGCCAAAGCATGGCCAGAGTCGTCTTCAATCTCCTTTTCACCAATTTCCATCGAAGAATTACAATCCTGCTGATCAGGCTTCACAGACCCTATCCCTCTTCCTTCGCTCTCTTCAACAATAGCTCCTTCTTTATCCTCCTCGTCTCCGGTGTTGTTATCTCTTGTCTTCAAACCTCTGGTGCCGCCGGACTCCCCCTTTTCTCTACCAAGATGCGACCTTTCGCCGTCCGAGAGCTCATCGGACCGGGACGGATTCAAATGTTCAACGAGTAATTGGGAGTCTGATTTCCGATCAATAGAAAAAGCAGGATTATTGGGATCTACCTTCTCCACCGCCACCGCCTCCTCTTCGTAGGCGATTCCTCTCCGGTGCTGTATCGGGTAACGGAGAGAGAAATAGTCGAACTCTACGAAGCCGTCGCCGAAGCCACCCGCCGATCCTTCCAAGGGTTCGGAATCCTGGCAATCGACGTCGGAGCCGGGGAGGATATCCCAGTCATGGAGGTCATTGTGCCCTTCCATGGCGGCAGAACCGATCAGGCAAGGCGAGTGGAGTGACAGAAATTGAAGATATTTTTACGGATCGGATTCTGACGTCATTCCAGATCATCGCAAGCAAAGCGCCGGTCCGATTCCGAATCCATGAGTAGCCCATGAGTGAAAAGGCCCAGAACCCCTTTGCAAACTTAAGAAAACAAAATAGACTTTTCTGTATTTTTTTCTTTATTTACTTAATAGATAAATTTATTTATTTGTATTTGTATTTATTTTCTTTAGATCTGACGTGTGGAAAACGATGAAAGTCTCTCAAATTTCAATGTGAATAAAATAAATAAATTATTCGCACGCAGCTCAACTCCCGATTTGATCCCATCCAGTTTCTTCAAATCACGCGAATCCACCTTATTTTCTCTATTAAAAAACAAAAAAAAAAAAATCTAGAATCGATTATTTGACCGAAACGAACCCACGTATAAAATATTCTAAAAATCGATGAACCAAATTTTAGGCGTAAGAAAACACCGAACGGTCACATGCTTTCCACTCAGGACAAAAGGAGTGGTCCATCATCATTAAACAATAATAAAGAAAGCGCTTTTTTTCTTCAGACGATCCCATCTCATGCTCTGAAGTCAACTCAAGCAGACAAAATGGTGTTCATTTTCCAACCTGAACCGTTGTGCTCATCTCTTCTTCTCCGAGCTTCTCCCACGATGGGAAAAAAATATATATCAAATTAAAAGAGAGAAAAAGGGGCAACAGGCGATGGGAATGCACTCATTCAAAGGAAAAGCCAGAAAATATGTTGTAGGATAAGTTGATCATGAGTTTAAGCACCAGATTACTGAGATAAAGCTGGGCAATTATTATTAACAAGACTTCATCCGTTGCTAGAATCCGAAGATTCTCTTACAGGTCCGCAAGAACTTCCCCTGCCGCCGCTGCTGCTTCTTCTTCTTCCTCTGTTCGCTGTGGTAGCTCCCTTGCTGCTGCTCGGTGAGCTCTCCGTCGCCTTCTTCTCCCTCCTCCTCGCCGGTTTCGTCGTGAATCCTCGAGTAGCCCTCCCTGACGGAGGAGGACCTTCTGATGGAGAAGGTCCTTGTCACGGCGGCCCGAAGTGTGGTGGAGCTGTCGCCGCCGGCAAACCTCCGGGAGGAAGAGGAGAAGCTCCTTCGAAGTGCCACTCGGCCAGGCTTCTCCTCAATTTGCGGCCGTGGGAAGTGGTCTTCGAGCTTGGGTCCATGCTCTTGCTCCGTGGTCACGATGACTGCAAATCTGGAGTAGTGGCCGTTCATGACGGAGGAGATGAAGTGGAGGAGAGGTGTGGTGATGGATCTAGACAGTAATTAAAATGGTGGGAGTGGTTAAGGATGGAACTGTGGAGAGGAATGGTTATGGATTGGAGCAGGCAGAGGAGGAAAGGGGAGATGGGTTAGTTTATATTATAAATTATAAGGAGGACAAAATTTGGCAGGTGCATGGTCATAAAATTTTTTTTCCTTTCGGAATGATTTAGTGGCTAGCACATGAGTTATTGTCACCAATGAGATCTGAAATTCGAATCTCAGTAAAGCTGAGATAAATACCTCCATTATGTAGTAATCACTATTCTAAGTGCTAATAAGTAGCCACCCGTAATTTACCTCCTCCGTGTTAGCTCTGAGACGAATTGGCGGAGGCGCTGGGGACGAGCAAAGTCGCCTTTTGCAACCAAGGGTCATAAAATTTTTAAATAAAACCGAGTCAACTGAGCTCTAGGTAACGAGCTCAATTGTGGGTCCATACTAGTCTAGTCTGTTTGTTGAGTTCACAATAATTCACAAATTTATTGCGTATTTTGCTGAATGTATATAATACTAGCGTAGTTGACCTTGTCCATACAAACAGTCAATGTAATCACCAACGAAACGCTAAACATGTCGAGGACCGGTACACAAACTTAAAAGCAGGTGAAACCTCGTGATACAAACCTAAAGTTCAATCTTGAAGATGATCGCATGCTTGAGGCGGTTGGCAATGTCAGCAACCGATCCGATTATGGCCAATAGCGAAACTATGAATGCTAGGACGCTCAGGCACTGAAAGATCACCCATTTTCGTTGCCATTTCTTGATCTTGGCTTGGGCTATGAATACAGTGACCGGGTAGTATACTGTTAATGGCCAGAATGCAATTGCCCCCAGTAACCCTAGGATTGCATTGAAGAAGGGAAGCATGAGGGATACCAATGTCGTTAAGACTACGAAAAGCGTTCGGAAAACAAGCCTGCACTTGGTAAAGCGGATCGCTGGAACTTTGAGGAAAGGAAGCTTAAATGTGTATACATGGTGGAAGAAGGCTGAATGGGGCCATTTCTTCGCCAGCCAGCCTTCGTACTTGGCATAGATGGGCTGTCCATACACCTGAAAATTTTCAGGCATTAGTTTAGTTGCCGCAGAAATATAGTTTAATTTCGACCAACAGATTGAAAATTATGCTGAAAAGCTAAGATGTAGTTTATCAGTACCTGAAAGGCCCCAACCAAATGAATGAGAACAGCAATATTAGCAATGTCAACGAGCCAAAATGGTTCCTTGAACCCAGTGAGGACATTCCCAGGAACATCGTTTCCGAAAGCAGCATAACCTATGCAACCGAGAGATACATAGAAGATCGTTGTAACACTGATCCCATATAAGGTAGCTCTCTTCATTGTCTGGTTCTCTGGAGGTGGTGATTTCAGTGTATCCTTGCAGCATGAGGGAAATGTTAGGATTCAAAATAGAACTACAAGCAATTCCAATTTGTTTTCTTCTTTAAAAAAAAAACAATTTGTTTTGCAGAGAGGAAATCTATTTGCATAAATGACTCTAGAGCAATTGAAAATACCAATGGACATAGATTTTCATAATATTGATTTAAAATGCATAATACCTGGATTTCTATCAAAAGCATGGCATAGGTGTATGCAAATGCTATGTTTCCAAGAGCTTGCAATGCATGCCAGGTTTTGGTTGATGCAGAAACACCATCAACGCCAACTTTGACACCGATGACTGTCCCTCTAATTGCATGACGAGAAGCAAACTTCGCCATACACATGAACAACCCAATCAAAGAGTAAGTAAACGACATTACTGCAGCTATCACTGAGATTATTGTAATCTTCTCCAAGCTTGGGAACTGTGATAATACGACTTCGACCAAGCCAAATATGATCATGTAGAGAGTTCCTGATGCACTGCATTTTGCATCATGACCCTTGTAATGGTAGCAGTTTGAACGCACAACTGCCCTGTTATATTGTTAACAGAATTGTTCAATATGCTAAAGTGAATAAGGAATAGCACAACCATTTTCTTTTTACCCATAACGTATTCTCTGAATTTGAGAAAAAAGAAAAAGAGAGAGAGAGAGGAGTTCCAAGGTTCAATGAATGGAAATTACTCACATCATGCTTGTTGCAGCTGTGATGGTGTATCCTATCATAGTTCCCCATAGCATCACATATTGCACAAGACCACAAAATAACACATTTTTTGGACCTACGGAAGAAAAGTTCTATTAAATTAGTTAGAGGGGGAACACTTGCTAATTTGTGAACTCATTTTCTCAGAAAATACCAAGGGAAGATCGAACAACATCCATGTATGTGTAGTTCCTCCTTCCCTTTACTGGATCAGGTGTCCTGTAGCAATCTGTGAGTAGGATAGCAGTATAGTAAGTTACATAGGAGAATGCAAAAAGAGCAATAGGGCCTATGATCCATCCCATTTGAGCAACACTCCAAGGTAACGCAAGCACCCCAGATCCTATTACGGCAGTAACAGCATGAGTCGTTGCAGTCCAAAGCGTCCCTGGATTTTTTTTTTTTTATATAAAATAATTTTAAAAAACCGTTGTTCAACATATGATCACACGTACTGCAAAATTAACAGCTTTTAAACATAACAGAAGTAGAAATTTCAGCAAAAATGAACAATTAGTAAATGCCTATATGGACAGCTTTGAAGAATTGTATTTTCTTCATTTTTTTCCCAAATCAATAATGTATTTAGAATCTGAATGTATTCCTTCCTTTTGAAGAATGTAAAGTTTAAGCGAGTTTAAGTATCTAACATGGTAATTAGACTTTGTTAACTATGAATTATGATGGAGAGCTACATCTCATATTCACTCCCATTTAGTTTGTTCATCTGATTTTAATTCCTTCTTTTGTAACATCAAAAGAATAAATACTACACCTGTTCATGTCGAATTTTAGAGTGTCGAAAGCATTGTAGAGAATGATGCCCACTCACTTTGATAAAAAAAAAAAGTTACGAAAAAGAAGAAATTCTTATGGGCGACTAAGCATCACATTATTAGTAATTAGAGATGAGCATTGCTAGTCACGGTTAAAAAGCTTAATGGATGATAAAGCACAAACTAGTGATGGATGGATCAAAGAAATTAAAGTGAGTCTTGTAAATGCAAAATGACAATGAATTCCACTACGAAAACACATCACTTTATATGTATATATAAAAGGTCTCCAATCCCAAGCAAATAGATCAATGATGGACCACTTCAAATTACTATGAGAGTAATTTTCCACGGTCGAGTTCGTTCGTCAAATTATGGATGGGAGCACAACAGCCATATTCTAGCGCAAAGAAGATTCCACAAAGGTGGAGGGCCCCTAAAATACTCATAGCCAGCACTTTGGAATCCATCAACTTTCTCCGAAAGAGCAGAGAATGATATCCTAAAATCATGGTTATTTCCTAAATTAAGATTCATGAGGAGCTTCTTATCTTTTAAAGGAACAAGAATAACAAGGCAGATTCTTGAGAACCTATAGCTCGTGGCAAAATCTTACAATTCATAGAGTAACTACACACACTAAAACACTTGTTGAACACACACTGAAGTAATCCATCGCGCTTACAGTTAAAATCTGAAAACAAACGGGATGGAAGTATGGAACTAGTGAGGGTTTCAGAAAACAATAAACAAAAATCTTTCAACAGCCTCGAACAAAACTGAGTTGTATGTACGAGGTAGTGGTCAAAGGGAATGCACACCTGTTCTTACACGATCGTCATCTCCCACCGTCTCCAACTCTCCTCTCATCTTGAACCAGGAAAGCAAGAGCACTGGCCTCGTTGTCTTCACAGAGACGGCGAGGATGAGAAGCGAAGGCAGTTGGGCTTAGGATTTAAGCCGCGCCGGAGATTGAACCTGGCAAGCTTTCGACCTTGAATCCGTTCATCGGAAGTAGCATCGGCGCCGTTCCCACGTGCCTAAATGTTTATGCGACTCGGCTACTGCGAGTAATGTCGCAATAAATGAAGTGGAGAAGGGGAGGGAGAGAGGAGTTGGGTAGGACAGTCCGTGCGACGGTCCCATGCGACCCCCATGGCACGTCACGCCATCGGAACCCGGTGGGGGCTACAAGAGGCTGCTGATATTCCCACGGGTAGTAAAAGGCGATTTCGCTCGTTCCATTATCTGTCAATTCATTCCATAATTAATATAGAGGAGGTAAATTATGAATGACTACTTACTAGCATTTAAAACAGTGACTAATATATAAGGGAGGTATTTACCTCGACTTTGCCAAGATTCAAACCCTAGATTTTATTGGTGGTAATATTTCATGTGCTAACTACTAGACCATTTCAAGAGGACGGCTGCTGATATTCCCACGCACCAGCTTCCGGAGGATATGGACCGTTAAATTAATTAATACTTCTTTAAAATTTAATTTTATTTATATTTTCGATATAAAATGTGTTAATAAACCTTTCAAATAGAATGATGAATTATTTTATTATAATGTAAATAATAATAATACTTTCAGTCGACGAAATTATTCTTATTTTTCTGAAATGATTATCCCTCATTTTTAAATATATAGCTTTTTAGTAGGATAGAACATGGACTGGGCTGTTAGATGGAAGGCCAAGCCCATATAGAGGAGGGTTCATTAGTTAGGACCTGGAGGAGGATCCTTCCGTTCGCATTCTCTTGCTCTCTCTCTAGGTAGCAACCTCGTCAGCGAGGCGAATCCCACTCCATCTCCCCTTGCCGCCTCGGCCCGTCCGCCTTCTGCCTTCATAGATTGTTGAAGCTGTTCTTCGTTGCCTCCTAAATTCTCCTTTGTTCTATTCGGTCGCTCTCTTGATGGGTTAATCAACAGTTAATGTTCAAATTTTTGTTTTGTGGTTGATTTGGAAGCTTAATTTTTGGTCTTAATTATTTTGCTGTGAAATATCGTCTTTCTCTCAAAAATTGTTTGATATTGCGTATGTTGGCTGGAGAATTGTATTGGATTTTCCTGGTCTTGCAAGTATCTGGTCGACTGTGTAATGCGTATTTTTTTTTTAAACCAAATTACAGATGTATTATGCTTGTTCCATGGGCGTCTTTCTGAGGAGTTGATTGCTTGTCAGTTTAGAACCCTTGGATTCGGACGTAGTGGCTTGCCCATTGTCAAGTTCATTTGTCCCTAGAGACATAGTAGCTCTGTTAGGGTTTTTTTTTGATCTGCTAATTTGCTGGCGGAATCAGGTGCTCAAGTTAATTATTCTTTCTTGTCAACGCAAACTTATCTGATTGTCACCATTTGCATCTATTCCGTGTAACACATACACAACATCTGCTAACATTTTTTTTTTTAAAAACATACAATTCGACCTCTTTAACAGAGTGAGATTGGCTTTCCTAACACCATTTCTCTAACTTAAGTTATGTATTTTGCCGTCAAATGTCTAGGTTAAAGTGGGTCAATCACATGTTATGAGTTAAATATTTCCCATATTTGAGATCTTATTTGGTATCGTGATTGTCGCAAGATTGTAAGTTTTTTTTAGACAATAAATTCCATTTCTAGGATTTGAAACTTTTTTTGTATTTCTTCCTTTTTTGATTAGTAGCTGATTAAATATTTCTAATCAATATGATATGGATGGTTGAGGATTTACTTAGGGTTTTTTATTAATTGCTATTTCCTCTTCTCTTTGCCACAGGCGGTGGATGGTTATCAACAACCTTGTCATATTGAAGAAGCAACCCATTGCTAATTGTTAAACATTATGAGTGGTGTTCCAAAGAGGTTGCACGAGGAGGGTGGACATTCTGCACCTCTAAAACGACCACATGAAGAACTTGCCATTTATTCCTCTCAGTCTGGAAAGACCAGCCAATCAGTTGGTAATGAATTTCACCACCCTCTTGACCATGGACAAGAAGGAAGAGTAGCAAAAGCTCAACGTTTAGAATCCCGTGAAGTTGATAAAAGATCATCTCTGCTGCATCGGATGCCTTCCGCTACTATTAGTTCATTTGACCATTCCATAGCATCCGAAAACAGATTAGATTTAAAGAGAGATGTTAAGAGCGAAGGTTGGGAAGACAAAGAACATAGAATGGATAGAGGTGATTTTAGAAATGATACAAAATTTGAGAAAGACTATGTTGTAACTAA
Organism: Kaempferia galanga; assembly: GCA_037974795.1. NCBI lineage: Eukaryota > Viridiplantae > Streptophyta > Magnoliopsida > Zingiberales > Zingiberaceae > Kaempferia > Kaempferia galanga. Next base: position 5,740,812 of record JBBPFP010000133.1, on the reverse strand, counting down.
TGTTCATTTGAATTGGAAAGATAGTAAGGAACATCACAGGAGTAGAAAATCTGCAACTGAAGGTTTGTTTTCATGGTCTTGTTCTCGGAGTGGTTTACAAAGTGCTAATGAACTTACAAAGGATCTGATAACAACTGAGGAGCGCTCTGTTGAAACACTCGACACAATTGGAGATAACAAAGTAGATCAGAAAGTTGAAGAAAAATTTAGAGATAAGGACAGGAAAACAAAGGAAAGAGAAATTGGTGAAAAGGATAAGGATAAAAATGATTTTCAGAACAATATACAACTTGGTGGTGCTAGTGATGAACGTAAAGATGTGCTTAGAGAAGAGAGAGACATTGAAAAATGGGAAAGGGAGAGGAAAGATTTGCAGAAAGATAAAGAATGGAATATGAAGGATACTTTGAAGAGAGAATCATCAACTGTAAATGAAAAGGATAATTTTCAAGCTGAAAAGGAGTTCATGGATGGTTCTGTCAGAAACTTTGAGCAGGATAACCCTACCTGTGAACCTAAGAGAGGAAAAGTTGATAGCTGGAAAATTCACGATAAGGACATGAAAGAGAAAAGAAGAGAAGGGAATGGAGAACTTGGAGAGAGACAGGAACAACGTGGTAAGCATCATGACAAGGAAGGAAATGATAATTTTGCAGAAGGAGATGGGGCTACAGAGAAAGAGAAGGAAACTTTTGGTGGCCTTCAACAGCGTCGGAGACTGCGGTCGAGAGGAACCCCTCAAACACCACAACGTGAAGCTCGTCCTCGATCTAGAGCACGTGATACTGAGGGGTATGCTTGAATGTCTTCTGTGTTTCTGTAAACTATTGCAGAACATCCTATCTGAATTCTTTTCTCCATTTTCTTTGTGGCATGCCTATTTTTTAGATCTGCAAGCAGTTTGTTTGATTTTTGTTTTTTGCAATTCTTGTTGATTAAGAGAAAATTCTTTCTTCATGCCAGTTTATTATTCCACCATTGCTAATTAATTTTCACGAAACTTGGCTTTGCCCTTATGCTCATAACTTCTTTGCTTATTTCACTATGGCTGATTAGTTATGGAATGACCCACTTGGCATTGACCTTATGAAAAATTAACCTCTTGGTTTTAAAAATGATCTGGCTTGATTCTTGTGGATATTGAGCCCAAGTGTTTAAGCTAATTAGTTATTGCATAGGTGGTTGTCCTGTTGCATAAAAAGAGCAGTTAAGCATCCGTTCTTCTCGAGTCAGTTAATTACTGTGTCATTATTCTGTTTTGTTCTAGGTGTCCAATAATATCATCTAATTCTGATGATTTTATTTGTTCCTGCTCCCTCATCCACCTTGTACTATCATTTGCCATTAGCAATACTTTGTACACATTGATGCTTATAGTATATGCAATTTCATTGGAGAAACTTTTCTTAATGATGTCTTTGTTGCGTTGATGAACCTCTTTGAGCCGTTGTTACTTTAATCATGGAGTTTTATCTGATCCCAAATAGTTGGGAGTTGGGACTTATGGTTTGTTGTTGCTTATAGGATTGTGTAATGAATCGGTCATTATCATTGATTTTTTTTTTTTACCTTCATGCACGAGCTCCCTTTATGCACCTTGGTTTTTTCCTCTTAACAGATTGTAATTCTTCATTTTGTTTGTTTCATATTATTGACATAGTGTACTACTTTTTGCACTTGAAGTTTGTAATTAAGAATTTGGGCCGTCTTTTTTTGTTATTGGTATTTAGTTTTCCTTTAGTTTAATTTTTATCTTTGCTAAGCCATTGCTAACATTTTTATTTATTTTTTCTTTTTTTCATTTTGCAGATCTCAAGGTGGGTTTCATTCTTTTTGTTTATGGCTTTTAATTTTGGTGGCTCGCTATCTGGTTGCCAATTGGTGCAAGTTGGGGACGTTTTGCTGGACTAGAGTCACTCGTTGCTTCAGAACTAGTGAATGCAACTTTATGTCCAGCATTTATTTCTCTTTTTAGTTTAATGCTTTTGTAGCCTCTGGCTCCATTATACAAGCATAACTTAGTATTCACTAAGGATATTATGGGGTGACCCTTTGATGATTTATGCAACACACAATGGGACATATATGTAGAGAATATCAATTTTCATAAACTCATGTGGCATGTCTGTTTTCCCTTTAATATTTGATCCAAATATGCACTGAATTTCATCTAATTTGTCCATTTCTTAACTGTTATTAGGTTTTAAAATTAATTTTCTCAAGGTTCGAAATTCTGCTTATATTGACTTGAGAATATCAAAACTAGTTTGTGCATTTATTCTTTTTTTTTAATGGTCTATTGGTTTGATTCAGTGTTCAATATACGTCAAAACATATTCGTTAAGTTATTGTTAAGGTTTAAACTTGAAGTTGGCAATCTATTTTGACTTTATTTCCGTTTGATCTGGTTTTTGTTAGTTCAATTACTGCTCCACTTGGACCATTGTACTTTATTTTATGTGCTACTAATGCTACCTGGCTATGGGTTTTTATTACATTTCTGTGGTTGCATACTCTTCATTGGTGATTTATTGATTATTCTGCATAATGGTTCTAGGTATTTCTTAACAGCTTACGTTATTCCCTTGACTACTGTGCCCCCATTTTTTGTTTTGCCTTTCTACCTGTGGGAAAGCAATTTATTCTGGTCACTGAAAAACTAATATACATTTGATTTGCCTCTTGAATATATACTGCATTATTGTTTTGGGTAGAGATTGGCAATTTGCATATCTAAGGAAATAGAGTAAATAAAGGAGGGACGTCTTGTGAATGTGATATCTTCAGAAATACCTGACCTAATATCTTACTTGTGCAAGGTTTTGTATTTGCAATTCTAGTAACAATGGAATTCAATTATATTGAAATCAGTAATTTGCTTCTTTGATTGATGTTTAAGATTTGTGCTTCCTTTAATTAGTTGAAATCTGATAAGAGTTCTGTCACTTTGATGTCAAACACAGTTGGCTGATGTGTTTTGCTTACCTTTTCTAAATTTACCTCCAGCTTTAGCGTCCTTCCATTGTTTTTATTCTGCTAAATACTTCCCCTTCATTTATGAATCCATTAACATTTTTTCCCACTAGATGGTATAATATGTGTAGACAAAGCAAATTATATAATGGACTTCTCCTTTAGAGCCAAAATTGTTGCGACTTTTGGAGATCAGACTTACTTTTCTGTCTTTCTCATGTGCTGCCCTTCCACTACAGGAAAATCTGAGGCTTCTGCAATAGTCTATAAAGCTGGTGAATGTATGCAGGAACTTATGAAGTCTTGGAAGGAATTTAAAGCATCTCTGGATGTACAAAATGACAACATCTTGCAAGATGGCCCAACTCTAGAAATTCGAATACCTGCAGAATATATAACATCCACAAACCGACAAGTAATAGAGCAATCCCTTTTTAGTGTTCGTATTGTTAACCCTTATTTGTCTCAATTGTATAGTTTGTCTACATGAATGCATCTCTTTGCAAGGCTATACTATTAATAATATTCAAATTAATCCAATTGTCTTTTATTGAGGATTATTGTTTTTATCTGGATCCTGAAATTTAGGCCACCAGTTGAAGATAAATCTAAATTTAATATCTAGATAAAAACACACCAAAATAATTCATTAACTAGAATAATGAAATAGTGGTATTTTTTATTTCTTTATTGAATCTCTACCTTCCCAAAAATGATTACTGCAGAAGCATAAATACCAATCAAATCAGTGATTTTTTTTGTTCTATGATTATTTAAGAAAATAACTGTCAATAAATAATCTTTTGATTTGGCACAATAGAATCAAGCAGTATATAGTGTATGCTATATATTCTTTGACTAAGTCCTTAAATTCAGAACTGGATGAAATAATTCAGTGCAGCTGAAGAATGACATCATATAGGATGAATCAGTTCAGTTAATGAATGTAATGTAACACAAGGAACTCCCTGCAGGTGAAAGGTGCTCAGCTTTGGGGTACAGATGTATACACAAATGATTCAGATCTAGTCGCTGGTATATTTTACTGCTCCATTGTGGGATATTTATATATTTTTTTAATTTCGTATTCTACTTGGAGATATTTTCTGAATGGTATTATTGGCCAGTTTTAATGCACACTGGTTATATCTCCACATCATCTCGTCCACCACCTGGCATTCAAGAGTTACGTGTAACAGTTCGAGTTCTACAATCACAAGAATGTAAGTATAATGGGACAATAGCATTCTTAGGAATTAGGATCCTAATATATGATATTCATTGCTCAGGGTTTTTGATTCTTGAATGAGTTGGATTACCGTCAGTAGATCTTTTTTCTGATAGTTTATCAGATTTAAGTTAGGAGGCCTGAGTGCTACATCAGGTCTAGAAGTTCTGCTGCTTTATATCTGGTTGTCAGTGATGAGTTGTTTGGCTGCCTTCTAATTTAAAGTTGCTTGTGTTTGTTTTGATGGCTATTTCACCATGTTTCTATGGCCATGTTGCATTACTTGCATTTCTTACTTCTTCTGAGTGTTTTCTTTTGATTTTTTGCTTTAGATTGATGCTTGAAGCCTGTTTGCTCTATCAAGAGCTACATTTTTTTTACTCAAATCATTCTTTATTTACGAACTTACTACTTGCAGCTGTACTATTATTGTACGTTTTATCTGTGATAATTACATTTCTGCAATTAAAATACTTCTTTGCGTGCTATCCAGTAAGTTGGCTTTCCTTCTTCCCTTATTACAGGTTATACCTCAACTTTACGAAACAATGTGCGTTCACGGGCTTGGGGGGCAGGAATTGATTGTAGTTTTCGTGTTGAGCATTGCTGCATTGTGAAGGTATGTATCTTTCCTGACTGATTTTCTTAGGTTTCATGTGCTCCTGAAAATTCATCGTCACTATCAGTTTTGTTTTCTATTTATGCTTTAGAGCATGGATGCATGCCTAGAATCATTTATGATTGGAATGCTTCTTACTTGCATTTTAATGTATTGCATATATTTCATCTGACTGTTTCTCATTTTAATGTGGCTATCTCTGATGACAGAAATGTGGTGGGACAATTGATCTGGAACCTCGGCTTACATATACATCAGCAGTGGAGCCAACGATAGCTCCAATATCAGTTGAGCGTACGATGACGACAAGAGCTGCAGCTTCGGTAAGTACAATTATCTCTTCACAAATTTAATATACACCTTGAAATTTTCAGTTACTGATTAAGTTAGCATTCCATTTCTATTTGATGGCTAACTATTGTCAAAGTTCTAAGAAGCATATGCAGAGGTTATGTGGCCAACACACTTTCATAGTAAAAAATTATTAATTATTTATGTCAGTATCTACAATCTATTAAAGCAATTGATATTTTTTTATTATCCTGTTTTTTTAAGTTTTCAACCACGGATATTAACATACAATCTAATAATATTCTGTATCGTATATAAATTTATTAGAGATATGAATAGATGAATTTTACAATTTGTGTTTTCTACTTCTTTGGAAGGTAGAATCTAACTGTTATCGAATGTAATCCAACCAAAATGATAGCAGCTTAGGTGGCGACATTGCTTTCAAACTTGGACGTGTGGGACTAAATCAGCCTCCTAGCTCTTCAGTCAGCCTCTGTTCGGTAGGAAGTAACACTATGGAAATCATGTTGTTACAGATACATTTCTAGCAAGATCCATGTCATTTCTTCCTTCCCAGATCTTGCTGTCCTCAAGATCCATGTGGAAGGAGTGCTTGTTCACATGCCAATATATTCTGAGCCCCCAATCCAACCAAAATTGCTAACCTTAGGTATGACATTCCCTTCGCGTAACAGCCTCAAGGTCTTCCCAAATTGGCCATGGAGTGTTCAAGAGTCATCCTGCTAGCTCTTCATCTTAGCATCTGAAAGGCATAAGACAAGACTATACAACCTGGTTGTTGACCATGTCTTTGCAGACCTGCTTCATGCAGTGTAACACTAACCTAATCTAACCGTCTGCCCACTATCTTCCTACCATATGGTATTGTTAACACAAACTTAGTTTAACCTTGGACATAGATAACAATCTCAATCATAACCTCATCAAGGCCAGATGATGGCTGGATCATACAACATTAATATTCTATGTTGGCTTAATTATTTAACATTAATATATCTCACCCCTAAGATGAATTCCAATCAGTAAATTTAGGAGTTCTCAGTTGACAATGATCTTAATTCCCAGTCTCAATCACAGGCCTTTGTACTTCACCTAATGCAATTCCCTTCAGCTACTCATATGTCACTAGGGCATATAGTACCTTTTCAAATCATACCTATGGTTTTAGAATGTAGACCATAATTTTTTTAATGTTTCTGTCTTCTTGACTACCTCCCTGTTTCACACAGTTGTTTCTTTAATGTTTGCAAAACTTTCATAATTAAATTGTATTTCCTGAAATATCTAAAAATAGATTTCATATGGTAGAAAATGAATCATAAGATTTTGGATTTCTCCTCTGTGTTATTGAAGTCACTGTGTGTGGAAGCTTGATGGATCACTCGATCTTGATAGTTTTTCTATTATTTTCTTTTGCAGAATGCTTTACGTCATCAAAGATTTGTTCGAGAAGTTACCATTCAGTACAATCTTTGCAATGAACCATGGTAATTGCAATTTCAATTGTCATGTCATATACTAAAGAAATGTATGCATCTCTCCATATTTAAGGTAGTTAGTTTATCCGTATTTTTTAAAATCTAAGTAACTAGTTCATCAAGTTTACATCAGAATTTATTAGGTGATATTTCTTACTTGGGTATTTGTCTGTACACATCATAATCATCAATGCCAAATCGTAAGTAATATTCAAATCATATTTATCTGTATACATAAAAACAATAAAATATTAATATAAATGTGTTTTTTAGATAAATGCTTGAAAAGTAGATATTATGTTATAAGGGCACTCTGGAAATATGAACTATGCTACTATTGACAAACTGCAGAATTTAAAGTGAGAATCAATTTGCCGATTTCAAACAATGAATTAATTAATAAAGAGTAAAACTATGTCTGCCTAACTTTGCTTATTTAGGGTTATCTTGAAAATCTTAGAATATGTATCATTTGAAAATTTCAAAGTTGCAGTTTGTTTAGTCACATTGAAGCATACTACTTTACACCACTGTTATAACCTAATGACAGACATTTGTATAATGAAATATAAAAGATTCCATATAAACAGTCAGTGAGGCTTTTCGCCCTTTCTCTGTGTACAGGGTGTCAGAGCCAATGGGTAAGGACCTAAATCCTCATCATTGCTCCAATTTGGGAGCAAGATAATGTAATTATGATCTTTCAAGGAAGATCTGATTCATCTATGATTTGTATTTTGTATGGGATTTGTGTTATTCGATAGATAATCAAGTATTCTTCTTTATGAGACGATTCGATTATAAATTGAACTCGTGTACAATTAATGTTCTTGCTTTCCCCTCTTACGGTGCTCTTTTGAAATTTGATGCTGACGTTGTTGTTCATGCTTAAGGAGTTGTATAAACTTCATGTTTTAAATAAGTTGTCCTGTGCTGCTTTTGATATAATATCACAAGTCCAAATAAGTTATCCTGTACTGCTTTTGGTATAATATAACAAGTCCCCTCAAGCTCAGAATTCTCCAATTTGCACATCACCTGAGAAAACATCACTGTTTTCTAGTTTCTTGCGTAATGCTACTGACTTGCTATTTCTTATTTATGTGAGTGCGTGTTGCAGCCTTTACCCCATTATTTCCTCTGGCATGATTTCTTTCTTATGTTCCTTAGGCTGAAATACACAATTAATATTGTTGCTGATAAGGGTCTCAAGAAACCTCTTTATACTTCTGCACGACTAAAGAAAGGAGAAGTTTTATATTTGGAGACACATTTCAACAGGTGTGCTTATTTCCACATTGCTTTCTTATATTGTTTCCTTTATCTTATCGAATGGCAATATATTACTTTTAAAAGATGTGCTTGATAAGTTTCATACTCATAAGATGTCAGATAACATTGTTTTCTACTCATTCTTTACTTATTAAGATTATTGTTGTTATCTGGGACTAATGCAGCTTTTGTTGTTGGTTAGGACTTGGGATACCTCATGAGGAATTTATTGTTTTTCTGTAAAGATTGGTAGTTTTGAGATGAGATGATGGAATTTAATTTGTTGCAGTATCTGTGCATGCTTGGCCGGTTATTATTTTATGGAATACAGGTGGTGGAGTCTATTGCTTTTGATGAAAACAGTTTATCCGGATGAAGCTCTTATAATATGATGGAGAATGCTGAAAGTTAATTAGCAATATTATTGGATAGAAATTGGCTCGAAGCAGAGAAAGATAGAATTGTTGACCTAGTTAGAGAGAGAGTTCCAACAAATAAATTAGAGAATTGACTTTATAATTATACATAAGTTCGGTTACTTTTGGCAGCATACCCATTTCTTAACTTGAAGTTTTCTTTTCATTTTTAATGGGGTTGCCATATTTTCCATGACCTCTTTGTTGCAGATATGAGCTTTGTTTTAATGGAGAGAAGGCCATTCCATCCACTTCACAAGCAACAGATTTGGAGCATGAGAAACTACAGAACCATGGTTTGCATGCTTCAAATGGAGATAGAAGTTCCACAGAACGTGAAACTGTTATTGATGTCTTTAAGTGGTCCCGCTGTAAAACACCATTGCCTGAGAAGCTTATGAGGTCGGCAGGAATCCCCTTACCAGGGGAACATCTAGAGGTACTACTAGTTAATCAAAGATAACCTTTTAGGCTACTTATGCTGCTAAGATTTCTTTTCAAAACTCAAATCCGCTTTGAAAACATTTTCCCTAGACAGCAACTCGTTCGTTCTTCTCTTGCTTTTTGTTCAGATATTGTATGATAGCTTGGATTGGGAGGATATCCAGTGGTCACAAACTGGAGTTTGGGTGGCTGGCAAGGAGTATCCGCTTGCTCGAGTACATTTCCTGTCTCCAAATTAGTAGTGCATTATATGATATAATTAGAATTCTTTGTAACAAGTAGTGCATACATGTATGTTTATATTGCCTAGTGCCCTACCCCTTTGGTAGCTGCACCTCCACTGGCAATCTAAATTTACGCAGCACCAAGTGTTTGTGTTCTCCCTAACACGTTACTTATTTTTGTGTCGATGAATTATTTTTACTAGATTTCCAACGGTCGGATTGATGGTTTCTCAGTAGTTGATTTATGACTAAGTGGCGGTGGAGAGATATTTACACGCAAAAAAGACGGACTATGAAATTTAAAGCACATTTTAAAATACTAATGGAGTTATTTACAAAAAAAATGTCACTTTGAAATTTAATGCAGAAGTTGTGCTTATCCAAATGAAATTTAAAAGAAAAGAAAATGTCACGCCATAGAGAGACGGAAAAACAAAACTTCTTTATTTCTCCTATCTTTCTGTCTTATGCAGCAACTGAGATGGTAGCTTTCACATTAAAATAGAAATTGAAACGGGCCGGGCCTTTGATTTGGTGAAAGGGACAACGTATAGACTGGCACGGTTCTTGTTCTTGTATGCCCCATAGATCACAATAATTGGATAAGGATGCAATGGGTCCTTATCAGTTATATCACTGATATAGCTCCGTATATCACCGTCCGCCGACATGAATAAATACTTATATTTTTTTAATATTGATTTATCTATCCTTAATTTAATATGAATTTTCAGTCAGTAGAAGGATGTCGAGGAATGACATGCTCGCTATCTTCTTTTTCATCGTTAGATCTTTGGATAGGCAACTGTTCTGTTATATAGTTCCACTCTTTGAAGACATTCAAAACCACTGTCGAGGTGACGTTTGACGAATACAAATTGGACAAACAGACGCTCTGATGTAAACACCTGAAAGCAAATGCAGAATTACAGAGTAAATACGACAACTTTCCGATTGCTCACTTCACTGCAGCAAAGTATCACCAGTATTTAAAGCCAAACAATTGATCATTACAATTAAATATATGCCTTATCAATTTCAGTTTTGCTTAAGGGTAAATGAATTAGCAAATTCCGTGTTCAAACCCAAAATGATCTCAGTTCACTTATTAAATAAATTTTAATAATGCAACTCTAATTGAGAGGAACAAAACATCAGCACCGACTAATGACTCATTTAAATCTCACAACCTTGTCGCTGTCCCAAAACAAACAGAGGAAGTAATTGAGAAATTGGCCCATTGAGTTAAAAGGAAACCCCTACTGCCACCTTTAAGAGGTACCCTCGTTGTGTGTTGCCCTGGACGATATGAACTTGGGTCAAGGTCTCTGGGACATGTTTCAGGGTGAAGGTGATGAATTAAGCATTCCTTCTTGGGGGGTCCCCTGTCACCCAACGATCTACCCTTCCACCAGGTAATTCCAGAGCTAGAAATAGGGAACCCCCAGAGCTGAACGAGCAGCTAGCACTGTGCTTCTTCCTCTCCACAACGCTGTTCTTTCGGCATTGGTGAGCTTATTTCTTCTCCTTCTAAATTTGTTTTTTTTTTTTTAGTTTTAATTTTGAATTATATGATCTCCTTCTAGATTTCTGAAATGTATGTTAAAAGTTAAAACTGCGTCGTTGTATGTTCCGTACCTCTCGCACGTCGGAGATCGGTTTCCTTTGTCATGTTCTTGTTTGTACCTTCCATATATAGTCTCACTGATGGAGATGATAACGCTCCTGCTGCTGAAATTGCGCAGATGAAACCCTCTCGCATCTCAGCTTGATATCATGAAAGGGCTCGTCGTTTCTTCTACTGCCGAAGCCCGGCAGCGCTCGACGACCATGGAGTAAGTTTTATCAGAATTGCTCGTGTTTTGTTTTGTGTTCTTTGCTCGTTTTTTTTACATGTATGCCTGCTTTAGTCATTAGCGATCATGAATTATCCAAAAGAGTTTATACAAGGTCTATCTTTCTCTATCAGATTTTGTTTTTATTTGTTTATTAGCAGTGTGAATTTGTTTGTGTTGATCGAACGAACGACCCACCCAGCAATTTGTATCTTTTCATTAGTAGGAGTCTCGTGCAGAAGCTACCACCTGTATTTTTGCAAATGATAAATACGAAGGTTACTTTATCGGAGCATTGTGGTTGAGGATTCAGATCATCTTTTCTCCACTCACGTTTCCTTTAAAAAAAGAGAGGAAAAGAGAACACTCTTTCTTTTTTCTTCTTCTTTTTCTCTCTTTTTGAGATCTAGGAAGTCATGATCTCCAAATTAGAAACTTTTCTTGCTAAAAGATCACACTTTGAATGCAGGACCATTAAGTAATTTGATCTCTGATATCCTCTTGGCTCGTCAGTGATGATGCAGGCAGAAGAAAGCCGACCAAATCGAAAGGTGTAAAGTTCGCCGACAAGTGCAAGATCCTAAGCCACGACAGGTGTTGTTCAGCCTGCAAGTTCGAGACTCTGAAAACGGCAGTGTTCATCCTCACTTGCTGCACGGCTTTGACTCTTGTTTTCTCCCCGACGATGCGTCCCGGTTCCAGGTTCACTTAATTTGTTCCTCACTTTCTTTTTGGATCGATCGACTAGAATCTAAAATGTCTGTGAACTTTGGTAGATCGCGGTTTGGGGATGCCGCAGAGATGTGGCAAGCAACAGAAACTGACCCTCGGTACATATCGCACTTGGACATCGAATGGAATCGTTTATCAACCGTGCTGCAAGATCTTAAACCGAGAGATGGAAATCTCACAGTCGGATTGCTCAATTTCAACGTTACGGAAGCTAGAATTTGGCGGCACGAGCAGCCTGAAACAGAGGTTTCGTTACTGCACGTGGACTGCGCCGACACGAACATCACGTGGGATGTTCTGTATCCGGAATGGATCGACGAGGAAGAGGAAAACGAAGCGCCGTCTTGCCCGTCCCTCCCCGTCCCCCAGGCGAAGAAGAAGGGGCCCAGTCTCAATCTGGTGGCCGTCAAGCTGCCCTGCGACCGGTCGCGGAGGTGGAACAGGGACGTGGCGAGGTTGCACCTGCAACTCTCAGCGGCGAGGCTGGCCGCCGGGAAGTCTCCTCCTGTCCGCGTCCTTTTTCTCACCGACTGCCTTCCGATTCCCAACCTCTTCCCCTGCAAGGATCTCGTCAGGCGCGAGGGCAATCTATGGCTGTACGAGCCCGAGCCAGCGACGCTGGAGGAGAAGCTTCGGCTTCCGATTGGCTCGTGCGAGCTCGCCGTCCCGTTCGAGGCGAAAACGCGGGCGTACACCGAGGTCGGATGGCGGCGGGAGGCGTACGCCACCATCCTCCACTCCGCGGACCAGTACGTTTGCGGAGCCATCGCGGCGGCGCAAAGCATCCGCTTGTCGGGATCCGCTAGGGACCTCGTCATCCTGGTCGACGAGACCATAAGTCGGCGCGACCGGGCCGGGCTGGAATCCGCCGGGTGGAAGGTCCGAACCATCAATAGGATCCGCAACCCGAAGGCGAAGCCCGACGCGTACAACGAGTGGAACTACAGCAAGTTCCGGCTGTGGCAGCTGACGGAGTACGACAGGGTGGTCTTCCTCGACGCCGACCTCCTCGTCCTCCGCAACATCGACTTCCTCTTCGCGCTGCCGGAGGTGAGCGCGATCGGGAACAACGCCACCCTGTTCAACTCCGGGGTGATGGTGGTGGAGCCGTCGGAGTGCACGTTCCGGTGGCTGATGGACAACATAGAGGCAATCACGTCGTACAACGGCGGCGACCAGGGGTACCTGAACGAGGTCTTCACGTGGTGGCACAGAGTGCCGAGGCACACCAACTACCTGAAGCACTTTTGGGAGGGCGACACGGAGGAGAGGAAGGCGAGGAAGGAGAGGTTCTTGGCCGCCGACCCGCCGGTGGCCTACGTGGTGCACTACCTGGGGCTGAAGCCGTGGCTCTGCTACAGGGACTACGACTGCAACTGGGACATGCGGACGTTCTGGAGCTTCGCCAGCGACGGCGCGCACGCGACGTGGTGGAGAGTGCACGACGCGATGCCCGAGGAACTGCAGAGGTTTTGCCTGCTACAGACGAGGAGCAAGGCCTTCCTGGAATACAACCGGCGGCTGGCGGAGAAGGAAGAGTACCCGGACGGGCACTGGAGGAGGAACATTACGGATCCCAGATTGCATATCTGCCCGGAGGAATTCTGCAACTGGCGGAGCATGCTGGTTCGTTGGGGAGAAACTGACGCGTATACTCGATCATCCAAACCGCCCAGCTAGATTGTGATCAGAAATTGGAGAAATCGATAGGCATTGAAGACCATCCGTCATCAATTCTTTCTATATCAATAGTTTAATTCTTCGTGAGCATTTCTTTCTTCATTTCACTTTGTTAACTTCAGATGTAATTTTTTTCGAATTGCTTTCGCCCTGATAGAATAATCTAATCGTAGGAAATCTTATGGATAATCTCTTAGATTTCTGTATAGATTGTCTCTAGAAATGATTTAAGAGAATCAGAGACAATTATTTCCCCCTACCATGAGTCTCACTCACCTTCCATTTCATTTTTTGTTTTCTCCTCTACTTTTCCACCCTAATAAACACGTTGTCAGGGACATCACGATGGCAAAATGAAAGGAACGTCAAGAAAAAGGAATTAGAAAAATGATTTATCCAAATACATACAGATCCTGTTGGGATATCGAACATTATTTTGTTTTATGATGAAGATATCTGTCTTAATCGCTCCAACTTGCATCTTTATCTACTGGAATAAATTCTAGAAAACGTTAGAAAAGGCACCAATCAAGGTCTTATTTTTCATTAACCAAGATCGTTCCTTTTTTTACATAGCCATAATCAAGATAAAACCAATGGATATTTATTTACTATTTTTTTTTTCAAAAAAATTCTCACTCAAGTTATCAAATCAATCAGTTTTACGAAATAATGGAAGAAAGTTTAGTTTTTTTTAAATAAAAAAGAAGTATAATAAGCATTTTAAAAGATAGAGGTTGAGGTTGTGTTTGAGTTTGAGCATTTCAGTAGGGGGTGGGATCCTCTGGATCATGGATCCCTGATCCATCCCTGGATCAGGGATTTCTGACCGTTCGATCGGCCGCTCGGGAGCACGATCAAATCTCGAGCGTCCGATCCAATCAGACCCAAGAGTTGATCGGACGCTCGGGATTTGACTAGG
>JBBPFP010000133.1:5667505-5682283 GCA_037974795.1 Kaempferia galanga | reverse complement strand
ATCTATAATATTGCTCACGAAATTAATGAGCTAAATACATATGTGTTTAAGTTTGTTTGTTTACTTTATTTATTTAGTTGATTTTGTATATATGTATTGAGCGAACATAAATAAGCTTTTACCAAATCGAACACCGAGCTTGTTTCGATTCATTTACATCCCTACAACCGATGTTGAAGTTTGATTCAAGAATCAGTCTTCTGCTGCTAGGGAAAGTTTTGTTGAGTAAATGGAGGTCAAAGGCCTCCCTAGTCGCATTAAAATTTCTTACAAAGTTTACTTTGATGATTAAATTAGATAGGGTTTCTCAAATTAAACTGTATTTCCTTGACGCGAAGAGGCATCAGACCTAGTGATAGGGTGTAAGACCGCTGTGAATAAAATCAAAGTTCAAGTCCTCGTAGTTGTTATTCAGAACCGCCAAAACAAATGCAGCTCTCACTAGATACATTGACCACCAACACTACAACCAGAGACAATCCATCCACGCTGATGCTAACAATCCACTCCAACCATACATCATAACAGATTATTAAACTAGATATACAGAGGTGATGTTCTAAATCATTCATCTGCATGTCCGTCCAAACTGGAACTAATTTTCTCCATTTCTTTGCATGAAGCTGCAAGAACCAGTCGAAAGGAAGGGGAAAGGGCTTTCAGAAACTTCATATAATGAACGAGGGAATTCGTCAAGACCACTGAAGTTGCATGCGTCAAAATTCATGGGTGAGAAGTAACCCTGGCTATGAGCAGCAGCTTTTACATCGAGGCTCTGAGCATCAGTCGGGCTGTTCCCGGCAAAATTGAAGTCCATATTCCCCGCCATTCCGTTTGTTGCTTCGCTGGTCTGAGTTGTATCTGGTGTTCCTAGGACTTTAGGATCGTCTATGGGAATTGCAGGTGTGTGACCTTGGAACAGAGCAACATGCCCAAACAATTTATCCTTCCTTGAAAAAGTACTGCCACAGGAGCAGTTCCACTTGTCTCTGCCACAGTGTTTCTCATGTGTTTTCAGGTCTGCGATGACAGAAAATTTCTTAGTTTTGCATCGACTGCAGGTATAACGCTTGTCGCAGTGGCTTCTCTTGTAGTGGTTCTTCACACAGAGGATAGTCTTGAGAGGCTGGAACTTCTTGTGCTCCTTGTTCCTCTTACAGCCAACAAAAGGACATGAATATCTCCGAATTATCGACGGTGCTGAACTTGCCTCCTTGCTTGGCTTAGCGAGAGCAGCTGGAGTCTTGTACTCGTCGCCGTGCCCTCTCATATGCATCCTCAGGTTTGCATCCCTCTTGAACCCCTTTCCACATATCATACAGAAATGGGTGTGTGGTGCCAAAATCTCCTCTTTCTCCAGTTGCAGTACCTCATATGAACCAGGGGGAAGGTTCTCTCCGTCCATAACATCGTCGTAGTCCTTTACATCACGGTCATCGACTGGCATAGACTCTGATAATTCAGCTCCAGCATTATTCAAGCATTTGATCAGCTCACCTCCTTCACCAACACAAGCATTTAAGTCTTTTATCAACTCATCATAAACCTCTTGAGGTAAGATGTCATTCGGTTTCTGACTACCACCTGAGGACAGGTTAGTGTTCATGCCCATGCCACTACTTGGCTGATCAACAGCAGGATCAGTCGAGAGAAGTGCATTTTTAACGTTGGGAAGAAGAGTGCCAGCCGTAGAGATCAACTGAATTATGATGTAAGTTAGATCCGCTGTGACAAGCTGCTGCCGCGCTTCCAACTCATTGACTCTATCAAACACACGACCTTCCTGGCTGATTATCGAACGCACAATATCCTGCACTTGGTGGATCTTTTGTTCGAGGAATGAGAGATTGGTCAGCATAAGTCTAGGATTCCAATCGATGACCAGATCGTTTGCAGCCTGGGAAGGTTCAAGTTGATTTAACACTTCAGAGAAGGATTGATCCAGTGGAACATCATAGTCCAAACTTGCAGAATCAAATTGGGCGAACGGCATGTCTGGCTTGAGGTTTCCGGCAGACGAAGCTAGTAATGATGATGTTTTCTCAGCTTAAGATCCATCTTATATTTGCTCTACAAACACATGTTTCTCACACTCTACTCGCTTTCTTCCAAGAAAGTAAAGTTGTGGTTCAATTGTCAAACACTTGAAGGGCCATTTGGAGCCGTGCCCTGTGTCGGGTTGCTCAGCAAAACTGAAGAGCCCCAGAAAATGAGAAATAGAACAGGTTCATCAAAGATTTTATCATTTTTACAGAATTGAAGGAACCCTTGAATCATATAGCAGCTCAATCTGAAACACTATGGTGAAGAAAAAACAAGTTTGGCATGGACGAAAATAATGTTCTAGGGTGAAACATGTCGACAATTATTCAAGCAAGATTTACAGATCGAAAATAACAAGTCTTGAAGGACTCCATGAAGAATCATGCAAGGCATAGAGAATCAGTCATCGGAATAGAACAGCAATAACATCTGCTAAGAATAGGGGGGAGAAAACGAATCTGATCCCAAATCTCCAGGTTCTCCATGATACAACCCAAACCCAAGTCGGAAATTCCCACATCTAACGATTAATCATCAAAAGTTGAAGCTTCAACAGGAATAACCCTCGAAATCACCTTTCCCCACTGATTGATCAACAAGCCCCTAAAAGAGAGAAAAGAAAACCGCTTACGAGCAGATCAAACGCACCTTTTGAGCAGTAGGAAGAGCTCACCCTCCCCCGTTCGGCATCTCACCTGCGGTCCATCTCCGGCGTCATCAACCTGTTTAATCCGTCCATGTCGTGTTCCAACTCAACCTCCTCGTCCATAGGCCTCTCTGTCTCCGTCTCTCTCTCTCACGGCACTCTTTGGTTGACCTGGTTCAGTCACCACAAAAGGAATATATAGCACCGAGAAAGGTAGTCGCCGGTACACCTACTCGTCTTTCTACGTTAACGTGCGTCGCGACCGAATGCAAATCGAAAGAACCTCCAACGCTTCGTCACCCGCAATGTTCAGTGAAGGAACCGGTTAATAGAAAAGAGCACTGGAGGAACAACAAGCGAAGAAGGACAGCGACGGGGAAGTGATCGTTCCGCCACCATCTCCTTCCAATTTGCTCATAAAATAGTAATTCCACGCGCAAAAAGTGAATAAAAAAATCAACTTTAATTGATTGAAACTATGAAATTGAAAGATTCATTCACCTGCGTGCCAAAGGTCGTCTCTTTCCCGTTTCTATGGTCAGAAAAATCCAACCTTTCTCTGTTCTACGAATTGCTCGGTTAGGCTCTTCTAAACAGAAAAAGAATCTCGTGTTAACGCTGACAGATGGACTAATTTTGTCATTCTTCAGAAGAAAAAATTGTGAAATAGCTATTTACTAACGATTGCAAGTTTATCGAGTGGTCCCTCACTTCATCCTCTTCCTCGCTCCATCGTCCTGGTTTCAATTTGAAACTTGTCTCCGTTTAACATTGATCCTGATCGATAAAGACAAAGATTGCAAATTGAGAAGTCAAGCCATTCTACAATATATTTGTGTCGGCGAAGAAGGCTGCCATAATCAAGATGGTGACTGGTTAATAAAAAACGAACATTATCTCTTCAGAAGTGTCATCAATCATGCATCCGAAGTCATCTCCGTCAAGTGGAATATCTGTTTAGTTGCAGTAGCACGAATGCATTGACGAGCCAGAATAGCAACATTCCACCAATCTCCTTAATGTTTTGAATGAATCTTGCAAGTGGAAGAGAAATGCTCTTCTTCTGAAACCTCTAGATCTCAACCAGTCAATATGACAACTTTCAGAGGTTAAATGTGGCACTTAGCTGTGGGTGAGGTCAACTTAGTTTCTAAATAGAGGAATACAAATTATTGTATGAACAGCTTGGTCCTATTCCATTTCCATGAATCAAACAGGGGAAAGGAAATGGAGAATGTCTGAAGGGCCTTTTCTATTTGAATTACAGGTTTAATTTCTTGTTTTATCAACTTTACTTAAGATTAGTGAAGTGGAATTTCCATTAAATGGCAATGATTTGCAGCCAGATAATTAATCCCACTAATTAGTGACCTAATTCTCGTTGAAGTGAAGTGGACTAACTCCATTCTTGTTTTAATCTAATCCATTTAACTTGTTTAAAGGAACGAATCAAACCAACAGAGCCAATTCAAATTGAAGGTTCTCGTGATACATCTTTCTATAGACTTTTTGTTTATCTATATAAAATTGATTAAAATCTAATGTCAGATCACTATCTTTTACTTTCATTCCATTCTCTTATTCTCAAGCTCATCAACTAAACACTACCTCAATGACACATCAGTTCCATTGTTGAGAAAAATTTATTTTTTTTCTTCCAAAATAGGAGAATTTGGAAAAGAGGATTTAAACTGTAATTTTCCACTGTCTGTCTGTCTGTCGTACAAAGAGACACCGAAGTTGGGGAATGATAAATGCGAGTCCCCGTAATTCAAGAAGTCAATTATAAAAATAATGAAAAGAAAACACAATTAGAATCTTACAAAGTTACATATATGTGTGTCTGCGACAATATGGCAACTGAGGCATTACCAAAGCATTAGCATTGCTCAAAAACAATGTCAGGAAATGTGAAGCATGCAACCATGAGCAAGTACCCGTCCCCAACAAATATGCACAAGTTTAGCATTGCCAGTGCAACCAGATTAATATTTCGCAATCAGTTATCATAACAGTACATCTGTTATCGTGGTGAGGAGGATGGCATTATTGGATTTACATATAAAACTCGAGTCTCTAGTGCATTAGCTGTTTATTCGTTTATTAGAGCTTCGCACCCCCCTGAGCCCTGTGAGTCTAGCAGCGGTGGCAGTGGGGCTCGGTGCTCCCCATGAGGCTGACGGTTCTACTTGGCACAACCTGAAGAACGCCGGGTTGCTCTGCACAATTCCGTTTAATGGAGAGAAAAATTAGTAAAATATTGGAAACTTGATTAAATTCAGTAAGTGTTTTTGGACAGTGAAAACACTCATTAAACACAGCAAGGTGGACAGACTAGCAGTCAATGTGTTATTTGTCACACGCTAGCTTAACAATCTAGGAAACCATATGACTCATTACAACTGAGAAGTGCTTTTGACTTAGGTAGGACTGTAAATGCAATTCCTGTTTGCTTTTATTTCGTCGGTTTAAATACAAAATAACCAGAATGAATAAAAGGAAATATGCTTTTTGATTTTTATAGTTTCGTCGAAACAAATGGTTGCTAATCAATACTACATAATTATGATAATAATTGTGTCAAAACCAATATATTCCTGACTGGTTTAGGATTCAAATTAATTCAGTCAGTTTAGATTTCTTTTTTTTGCAGATGCACCTAAATTTAATTGGATGGGTTTGTGCGGAATACATATAGGAAAATCAGATTTTAAGTCATAAACTAAGAACCACCGTGAACCGATTACTGCGTAATTCAATCTCTTCATTTGTCCTACATCCCAATTAATTTGGTACATTTTGCATCATCACAAAATCAATTGTTTTACTTGATTTCCAAGATATAATAAACTTCTCTTGAATGATAAAATCATTCCTCCCATGGCCATGGATTTCAAGTTACTAATATTTCTATCAAGCAGTCAGCATGTTAACTCCTAATCCAAGAGAGCAATGAATCCTCTATTGACTCAACACTATTATCTTTACGCTTTGTCATACACCCAACAACCATATTAACGGCGTCAAAGTACATAACTCCATTTACGCTCGTTCATTAGAGGAATCACCAATGATGCTTAATATGTGGTCTCCTCTCAAGCGGGTCGTGTCCAGTGTACCTTTAAACTCAAGGCACCCCAAGTACAACTTAGATATCCATCCCTCGGTCTGTCTCGACCTAGTCATACTCAGCGTTGATCTAGATATCCATGTTCCCTCTAGATATCTATCCAATCAAGAACTATTTTCATATTAATATAACTATTAATACGTGGGACTTTATCATTAATCATATATGTACAGAAAAGCAAATAATTAATAATAAATACTTACCCTTATTAAATGATTATCCACAAAATACATAAGGAGTGTCTTGGCAAATAAGGGCACATACTAACCGGGTTCAGTTAAACAATTGAACACAGCTTCTTCAGGAGAGTTGTGGCATCATCCTATCAGCTTACAGATGTTCATAATCTGGAAATTTATCAAGTGGTGCGGTCTGAAAAGAGGCTACGCAGAGACAAGCTCTGCCTTTAATGTTTTATCATTGCTTTTGCCCTGCCTATTTGAATTTACTAGCAAATTTTACCTTGTAATCTAATATATGGATCAATAACTAGTAAGATTTTTAGTTCAATGTCACAACAAATTATTCCAAAGTTAACCTTTTAAAAACAAGAAGAAAAAAAAAGAAATACAACAGAGAAAATATTACCTTTTCAATTTAGGAAAAGGATTGCATTTTCCTTCTAATTTCAGATCATTGATGACTTTGAAGCAATTGAGAATAGAGCAGTCTAAAAGATTGAAAATCATAGCACAGGAAAGGTAGAAGACAAGACATACATAAATTGTTATAAAGAACACAACTACAGAAAGGATACTATGTACAACATATACAACAGCAAATTAGATTGTATGATTTGGTAGAATTAGTCGGTCAGTGAAGCTGCCAATTAAGCAATTTGAATTCAGGGCGGCCAAAGTGGACAAACAGGTAAGAAAAACCCAGTCTCAATGCTTAAAAGTCAAATTTTGAGAAGTTGACATCTGAGATAGCCAGCAAAAAATTACAACCGAATGGCATACTGTGACAAGGCAAAAGATATAAATATGTTTGAAGAAAGACATATTAAAATGAATCTTGCACCGAGATAATAAGACAAAACCTATAAATTCTTCATGTAATGTAGCTAACGGACAAAAGATAATCTAGGCAAAATAACTCACTAAATAATTCCTGCTAGATAAGCAATTTGAATTCAGGGCCAAAGTGGACAATTAGGTAGTGAAAAATTCAATTTCAAGACCTGAAAGTCAATTTTTAAAGTTTAGATTCGAGATATCTATCCAACAAGGATTCCAACCAAACGACAAACTGTGTCAGGCAAGGTATCGTACGTGAGCATACGGTGAAGAGAGACCTTAGAAAGATTTCGCACCCAAACGATAATGAAAAACCGATCAATTCGTCTTGAAATGCAGTCAACGGAGAAACAAATAATCTAGGCAAAGGAACTCACTCGACAATTCCTCGACCTGCGACTTGGTCAGCTTCGCAGAGAATCCACTCGCCGCATGCGTGTAATGGTAGATCAGCGATTCCTTGGCGGCATCCTCACTGCAAGAGGGACAACATCAGATCTTTATAAAAAAGAAACCTAATCTTCAAATGCAAACCATGAAAAAGCAGATTTCCGTAGCAAAAAATGGCAAGTATAACCCTAGGGAGCGGGAGCGGATCGACCGACCTGCCGAGGACTGCGGCAAGGGTTCGGATGTGGAAGGCCTCGGGCTCCTCTGTCTCTGACTTTTGCACGTAGACAATTTGGACGGTGGCCTCCTCCGGCTTGCTTCGTGGTCGCCTCAGCCATGGCGGAGGTCAGGAGAGGAAGAGATGAGAAGGCGAATACTACGAGAAGGGAAAGAAGGGCGGGGGAACGGGAGGAGAATGACCTGCTCATGGTAATGGTCGCCGGTTGAAGTAGGTTAATATAAAGCGGTTGGCCTCGAGTCGATCTCTTCGGCGTTAAGAAGCGGAGCAGAAGGAAGCCGGCCGAGGAGACGCATCCAAATTGGGACGTTGACCGCGCTGTCCGAAGCTGCCCTTAAATAATATTTACTAATTTACCTTTCGTATATTAAAATGGTGATTTACCGTCCTTAATATTAATGTTCATTAATATTAAAATAAAGAGAAATAATTTTCATCGCGAACTCAAATCGCGACAGACACATGTGCATGGCCCCCCAAAAGTGAATTTGGTGAGACCCACACATATGTGTCTGTCGCGATTTGAGTTCACGTTGATTTTTTCGCGATGTAAATCATCTCTCTAAAATAAATATAGGTGTGTTAATAAAAGGAAGGATTAATATAATGACATGCTTTTTGAAAAGATAGCCCATATCAATGTTTAAATTAATGAGGATGCCGATAATCATACTGCATAACAACAATTTGATAATTAGAAGGGTTACTAGAACTCCATGAAAATCAATTTTTGGCAACTCAAGGCCACAACGATGGCAGAGTTTCGATATCATGCATGTGCAACCATTTTGTTAAACTCAAAACATGTATGAAATTATTTATACACATGTAAATGGATTGAGGGAATTAACAAACAGATCCCATTCATAAAAATGAATTCGGAGGAGCAAGACAACGTACGCTGAGAATAAAGTGCAGCTTGAGGCTGAGAAATGTCAGCTTAACTGTAAGTGGCTCGTTGCACCAGAAATTGAAATGCTTGAAGCTTTCCCTGGCATGCACGTAGAAACTAAGGATATGTATATGCTCGGTTGAAATCACGTTAGCCATCAAAATGGCAGCTTTCCCTGTCGGTGGATGCATGATTCTGCAGAATGAACAGCAAGACAGGAAGATCTGGGAAGTTTAGATCAGGTAGATTCCACCCTGTAGAGGTTAAGTATTTGTCATTTTGTCGTTGTAACTAACAAGTGACTACTTCATGAGACGATAAATGCATAAAGGAATTTTACGTCCGCAACCGTAAATTGATCTTTTATATTAAGCGGAGGTTGCACCCACTCAGATGAATATATTGGCGATGTACCACCATTCTTGTCTACAAGGCCATTAAAAACACATCAATCTTGGAAATGAGATAGCAAAACAATTAACTTCGGAAAGGTAGCATTACCTGAAAGTTGCAGGTTTATTCGGTGAGTTACAAATGCCTGCGATGGTGATTAGAAAGAGTTACCGACCTCAGACAAAGCATGAACCACTAGAAAAACAAAATCTACAAAAGACCTGCCATGCAGAAGGCATGTATTCGTGGTACAAAAACTTGTCTGCATCTCTGTTTGAATTACGCATTTCAAGATCCCTGAGGATGTCAAAAAAACATAGTACACGCACATATCTAACTGGCTACAAGAATAAACAACAAATAAAGTGCTAGCAACAGTAAAAAAAAAAAATCATGCAGATTTCACATTCATGAACACTATACACGCACACACACATAATCAGGGGCAAATAAGATGTATAACAATGAGGGAAGACCATTGTAAATTCATCAACTATGAAAGAAGAGCCAACTCAAGTAGACAAAAAAGAGGAAACTCGTAGCCATATAGAAAAATATTTATATTTAGCGAGGAGAAAATTCACATTTCATATCATCAATCTTCTCTTCATCCCAAGAAAAGCAACATAAATCATATTGTTCGTGCATAAACTCCAAGACCATAATAAAAAATACCCTTCTTTCATGAGAAAATACATTATATTATCATCGACTTTGGCATTTAGTGTTTTATCCTGATATACTTCTGGCCATCAAACACCCATTATAATGCCCTACAACCATCCAGTACAGGACAAAAAACGGTTTATTCATCAACTGGGCGTATGATGTCAAAACTCAGTAGGACATAAGGGAGGATGTGTCATCACTTTGTAGTTTCTTACATACTCTTGGTTATATCCTATATTTCTACAACATTTATAAAAAGTACATATACACTTGCAATATCAATGATAAAGAACAAGGGGTATTCTGAGATTCTAACATCAAATTAAGTGCCTCTTGACTGACCTCTGTGCATCAATGGACGTTCCAGCGCCAAATATACTTGCTTTAGCAACTAACACCAGCACAGGTTGCACCTCTAAGAATTTCCGTATCTCCTGAACAATAGTTTCTACCAGATGTTGAAAAGACATAGTTCCCCTGGAAAACAAGTAAAGTTTGGAGCCAAACAATAGAAAACTAGTTGTAGATATTCAATACAAGAGGTCCAATGTCTTCAAGGAATATAGAAAGGGAAAAAAGAGTTGAACTATGTACTGGTTATACACGAAGGTAGTCTTTTATATATTTTAAGAGAAAAAACTACTAGACTTTGGTAAATAGAAGGAGAACAGAGGACAAAGAGGACAAAGAGGAGTGCATAAACCTAGTCTTTACAGTGTATTTGGATTAAGTTGAAAAGGCTCCAATATAATGATAATGCAATCTACATTTTCTTAATCAAAAGGCAGAAATTACTACGCAAATTATCAAGAAATAAGGCCAAGCAGTGAAGAAAAGTTCAGGTTGGCTATATGTTTCTCTAAATATTTGAACAATAAATTAATTATATACAAAGCAGAATTTTAGCTCGCACCATGTTAAAGCAAAATTTTAGATAATATGTTCAACCAAAATCCTGCATGTAACTTAGTCACAAGTCTCAGAAGCCTCTTACAAATAAAGCATGTAGGTCCTAGTACTGAATCAAGCAATGTTGGTCACATCAAGGGATTTACAATGCTGGGCATTATAACTGTGGACAGTTGATACCAAGGGAAAAGAGTCATCTACTCATTCTATAATTTGAAGTGGTGAACTATTCAAATTAAACAGCTGTCCTCACCGGTATTCTGTGTTCATTTTTCATTGAATGAACATATGTGTGCCAGGTTTGTTGTTGCCAAAGAGAAATATAAAATTAAAAAAATGAATGGACAGAGTGAAGAGTGGTAGAAATCCAGTGTCTGCTACTCGTTCACTCTTAGAATTTACTAGGTAATACTTCTATTTGACTAGATATGGTATAATTCCTTTTATTCCTCCTAATACGAGGATCTACATGAAGCCATGTTTCAATGAGGGGTTCCCTTATATCCCATGATTAAATGAGGTGTCCCTGTAAAACCGTGATTCAATGGTCCAGCCTATAAAGGCAAACCAAGGCCTGATCCTCTTCCTCCCATACTGGTCTTCCTCACCAATAGATCCTATTTTATTAGCTCCTCAAAATCTCTCGCTTTTAGGCCTGGTTGAGTACATTAGTTTCATTTTTTCCCCCAGTTGTAAGAAGCGACCATCAGACATTCTGAGTGCTCAAGAAACCAGCTGAGATCAATCAGTGTTGGCTGATTTCCAGTCATTTACCTATGCTTATGCTATAACATAAATTATTTATACCTCTTATAATCCACGGAATTCGAAGGTTGAATGGATCGATCAATCCAATAGAAGGCACCAATGCTGTGGAAAGAAGTTTATTCAAAGCACAATCAGTTTCTGAACACATTAAGCATATTTTCAAGAGATATTAAAGGTTCAGCAAAATGAAGTAGATGAATGATTAAGGCTAATGGAACTCCACATAATTCAGTTTGAGAACATAATGGAACCAAATGACTGTCTACGACAATCTTTCTTTTAATTTGAGTTTGTCCATTCAAAGCAGAGCCACCAGCTACAAGTAATATATATATATATATATATATATATATAGCCATTGATCTCAAGACTATGTTCATAACTGCCAACGTGCTTACCAGGTAAGTTCGCTAGCAGCTATCTGTGCACAACAATCTAATAGTTTACTGAAACTCAATTTGGATTGCATCTCCTAGTTCATAATATTTAAGATTCCAATTACCAATCCATTATGGTCCCCATCCAGATCCCTTAACTTAGAAATGCAATCATATTGATATGTTTGTATACCAAATCAAGCAAATATCATTTTAACTCTGTGGAAATTCAGACATTGAAATTGTTTGGAAAAAAAGAAAGAAAGAACAAATTAAACAGACAAAATCACTACCAAAAACACAAATGAATACATGGCTCTTTTACAACTATTCTTCAATCAATTTAATAGACAGCCAACTAGACAGCCAGACTTGAGAGAGAATCTATCCAGCTATAATAAATTGATTAAACAAAACTATTTGACCAGTTGACCTGAATAACAAAACAGTAAACATTATCTCTACGTATGGAATACCAATACCAGATGAAAGACCTAAACCACGCCTAAATTTTCTGCATATCAGGTAACCAAGGACATGTGAATTTTCTTACAGCTACCATTCAAGCATGCGAGTCATAAATGTGACACGCCATTTGCCAACAAAAAATCATAATATTCCTGCTCCATACATGACATGATTAATTATATGAAAAAACAAGAAAATTTGAACCTATAACAACTCTATTGACAATTAAATGGAATGCCGAATTCATGTAATAGCCTTAAAAAAAGGATAATATTTTCTGTAAATAGTATGAAAAATAAATGTTCATGCAAGCTAAATAGCATATAGGTACACTTTTTAGAACCAATAAATAGTGTATCAAGCCAGGTAGTTGTGACACAACCATGTGATCATTCTGTTCATGAATGATGAGGTGTATGAAGATTAAGAATCTTTGAGATGACTCACTCAAATAGCTAACATGTTGGACATGATAGCAAACAATCTACTGACTCCCACTCAACACTGCACAAGTAAATTTACATCATAAATTTCAAGCTTCAAAATCATGAATAGAACTTGATTCTGGATGTCATCTGAAAGGGATATGAAAAGTATCTATAATCTTTGATGAAATAAACATGGAACTTCACTCACATAAGGAAAGCAAACAGAAAAGACTATTCAGCAACAAATGATCACCTATCTATCATAAGAAAATGAATGCCAACGCCAAGAACTCCACTTTCAACTTGAGCGCGTGAGTGCATGGTCTGTACATTCAACTCAATTTTTCACTTAAGCATCAATTCACCAATTAGCAATGACAAAATGTATCTCAATGATTTCATCTTCAAGAAAGCAAAAAATATTCCAAGTCTTTGCAGTTTAAACAGTAGACTAACACCTAATGACTTTTCTCATTGAGATCAAAAAAGTATTGATGCCATTGATTCCTAAATCTATCATGAAAAAAGTCTAGGATCATGGTTCATGACTACAAGTCAAGCCAAAAGCATATTTGAATTTCATCCGACTCAACTTGACTCATTTGTATATAATAATATAATAATGAGAAAACAGGAAACAAAGACAATTAAGAACAGACATATATCTTGAAGTTTTCAAATTTCAACTGCTATGGTTATCAGCTATAATTCAAAATACCAGGAAGGATTTGGTACTTAGGGCCTATTATTATATATTCAAGAAATAACAGATCTTTGCACTTTATTGAGGAAAAAAATTGCGAAACGAAGGTATAGCACAAAAAATAAAGAGCAATAGCAATGCATGTACGTCTGTTATCTTGTTGAGTAATGTATATGCAAAGTGCAACATCATGTCGTGATAGGAAAGGATATCATAATAACAAGAGCAAGGGCACAAGTTACTAGCAGTTTATGAAACAAAGAGGACTTGCCTTTAAAGCAGCTAGGAATTCATAGCTGTCATAACAACGGATATACAAGAAACGCTTCATGCAAGCTACAATCAGTTCATCATTTATTGAGTTCATGATTGAAGCCTCGCCGTGATATTCCTGAAAGCCCTCTTGAAGTGCTCGATTGCTTCCATTGATAGATCCTGTAAAGGTTATTATAAAGTCGAATGATGAAGAGTAGCAACTGCTAGAGACTCACAAATACAAGATTATATACAATAATATTTTATTTATATCATTTACTTAGACAAAATTGAAGAGAAGACAAATGGAATGTGTTTATTTTGTTTTCATGCTATATCATTCATCTTATTTTAATCTGACGGAATCGAAGAGAAAGAAACACTCTCGCCTAATTATTAGTGTTGTTAGATCTGTAGATTCATTTTCATCCATTCCCACCCGGTTTGGGCAGAAGTAAAATAGGATGAATTGATGGAATTAGATTCCTACCTCCTCTATTTCCTACCAAGTCGACAAGAAAAATCAAACATTTAATAGCTTTTGTTTTTGTCCCTCTCCTTTGGGTCTAAGTAAACACAGCATAAGACACTTACAAGGAACACTAATTTCTAGTAAATACTAAACAGTAACAATCATCACTCTAGTTTCAGTAATCCAACTTGCCAACTTGTTTCCTTCATCCGTTCAGCATTCTTGGCTGAGTTGGATGACACGGGATTAATAAAAATGTGTAAACCCGACCACCAGAAACGAAGACAAAGGTGCTAGAAACGCTGACCGAGGACCCCCAATATACGAAACTTCAGGATCTGGGTGAGGCGGCGAACGTCAAAGCGGCAATCTAGATCAAAGTAGATCACTATGCGCTCCAACCCCCCGAAACGGATACCCTTCCACTCTTTGGGAAGAATACAGTGGACGGCCGCCTAAAATATGCGGATGAGTAACTAGGTGAAATTAGGGGCGAACCAGAAGCAGGGAAAACCACAAACGCGCTATTCGTCGGAGCGTACCTGGAGAAGCACTTGGGACTTGGCCGAGGAGGACGGGCCGGTGATCTCGACGACGTTGCCGACGCGAAGGGGAAGGCGATGGAGGGGAGGAAGGAGGACGAGGCTGCGCTCGATGAGAAGCCTAGCGAGCATGGTCTTTGCGCTCTCGTCGCCATGGATCCAAGCTCGAGGATCCTCCGCCTCGTCGTTTCTCCCTCTAGGGTTCATGAGAGACTGGCGCTTAAAATAAAAATACCCGGGCAAAAGTTATTTTAGTTGCTCAAGGAGTAGGTTTGGTAGTTGATGATTCTCTTATTTATGGCATCCGTATGAGAGCCATCTTTTTTTGTCAACATCATTTCAATGCATCCTTGAAAAATATTATATAAATTTATTCATACTTTACTAAAAATAAGCTTGCTCTTAGTGTTTCAATAACAAGAAAGGTATGATTTCC
>JBBPFP010000133.1:5651415-5664936 GCA_037974795.1 Kaempferia galanga | reverse complement strand
TCTTCACTTCTATAGCTGTACATCTTAGTATACTTACTTACAGGTTGTTGCATGTCTCTGAAAACAGTAAAACAAGTAGCCTTCTTTGTTACTTCTGAACTTAGATTTGGTGCTACCACCACAGATACGGAAGCTGGAATAGATGACTTGTTGAAGATATGGAGAGTCACTCCCGATAAAAATCCCGATATGGAGAGTCACTGCCGAACAGATGACTTGTTTAGGGGGTTAGTGTATTGTTGTGGCTGGAATGAATGCAGGTAGTTAAAATTTTAGGAGCTCGCCTATTCTAATTTATGTCTATCACAGGATGGTTTAACTATTAAATTTTCGATGCTACTAATTTTTCATGCATATGTTTTCTTCTTATACCACTTTGTTTTTTCTTTTGTTAAAGGAGCACCCTCTAAAAAGTATTGTATGCTGCTTTATGCGACAAGTATTCTTTAACAAAAGGCAGAAATAGTTCATTCTATTCTCGACCCAGTTGCTTGCTGATCCTTTTTAACAATCACCAGCGTCACTAGTGTCCCTGATGAACTAAGAGACACCAATATTCCTAGAGACATCTATTCTCAGCCTTGTTGGTGATGCTTTTATATTCACTTCATGTTTAGTTAGTTGTTTAAATTTTAACAACGCCTTGCTTTTCTATTAAAGGTGTTCAGTAATCTGCTAATTCCACTTTGAATTAAGTGTGTTATTATTTATGTTTATTGCAGAGCCAACGCACAACAACCAAAGCTGTTTGTAGGGATGATTCTCATCCTCATCTTTGCTGAAGCCCTTGCCCTCTACGGCCTTATTGTTGGGATCATCCTTTCTTCTCGTGCCGGTCAATCTCGAGCGGACTAACTAAGAACACTAGTATAGCTGGCAATGTCATGCCTGCACAGGTCATATATTTTTGTGGAAAACTACTGCATGTTTTATTATTTTCGTAATTTTACGCCTTGTTGAAGGACTTGTCGGGGACAAGAGCATGTTGTTGCTCAAATTCTTATTCCATCCTCAAATAATTTTTCACTCATCTGTAGTGATACTATATTATGTCATTGAGAGACACCTTTGTGCATCTAAATTATTGCCTTAGATTGGATGTTCTTTGTGTCCTTGGAGTTCAAATAAAAGAAACATTTGCTTGCACGAAGCTGCAGAATTCTACATGATTGTTAGCAATGCATACTTCTGTTCTTTGTTCAACACACAAACACAATGGCTAAACTTCCAAACGCTAAGCTCGTAAATTACTAATCCATTGTTTCAACAATCAACATTACAAAACAAAATCACCATCACTAGCAAGATGCATAGTGTTATTGTCAATATACATGGCAAAAAACTTAGCCAATCAATCAGACAAATCCACAAATACATAATCAAATCCAAAAAGAAAACTGCTTATGGTTGAACAGGGCTCGAGTTCCCCTGAGACATCCATGACAAAGTTGTTCGAACAGATGGAATTCACTTTCACTGTCTAAGTGAACGGGTCGTTTTCTTCGAGTGGCCAGCTGAACCGAAGCCAAGAGGAGGGAAGTCATCCAGATTGAACTGGTTGGGGTTGTTGCTTTTCGGCTTGACTTCTTCCGACTTCGCCTGCTGTCTATGAACCGACTGAAAGCGTGCAGCAGGGATGGGTGTTGAACTTCCACTACTGTTTTGCTTCATTGGGGCAGATGGAGCTGGGACGGGCGATGCACTTTCATCATCGATTTGCTGCTCCGGGACGACTCGAACAACCGACGAACTCTGACTTCTCATTTGCTGCATTCGCGCAGACTCAGCTGGTGTCGGTAGTGCTCGGAGATTCAGCAGATCAGGGTCCAGGGAATACTTGAAGGGGAGTTTGCTGTCGTCCATCTTCCTGAATGTAATCGAGATCCTGAAAAACAAACAATTAGTTGATTGATAAGTGCCAAGTTCCAAAATTTGAAAGAATGCAAATGAGTGTTGAGAGGCTTGCAAACCTCCTAGAAGGCACAGCGGGCACACAGTGCTTAGCGATTTCAGCTCCATTTCCGTTCAGAAGAAGCACAGAGCTGCAAGGATGTCCAAACGATACGGTGAGCATAAACAAATTTACAACCAACAGAAAATGAAAACATAGCAAATTTCTCAGGTGCATACATACCCGACAGGCAGAGGTATAGCAGTGGAGCCGGAAAATTCTCCTGGGCCGAGCACCTTCAGCTCTGTCCCAAACAGAATATTGCACTCGGACAGGAAGGAAACGGTGCAGAAGGGGCGCAAGAAATCATGGTGATCGATATGCGGAGGAATGCAATCATCTTTGTCATAAATGTTCACGATGCAGCTGTTGGGAACGCATGTGGTAGGCAGGACGCGCCATGCTACCATTCTTTTGATCATAAATTTCAGCAGAGGGGGAATGGGATCGACTTGTTCATCCCGAATTATGCCTGGAGGGTTACCGTGCTTGTCCTGGAAATCAAAAATGGTTGCTTTAGCAAAAAAAAAAAAAAAAAGAAAACAAACAGAGATAGTAAAATGACTAGAAATTACGAGAGCTGTGAAGTTACCACTGCATAATTGTAGCAGCAACCGAATTGAATTGTTATCCGTCCTTTACCGCGCATCCATTTCCTTGGCTCGGAATATGTTCGTTCTGAACAAGAATATTAGTCAACCTTATGAACAACGCGAGTTATTATCAAAATACAGGAAGATGAAATCGTGATACATACCTCTGAGCTCACCGTTCCGGCCTTGCTTCTGAAGGGCATAGATGCAATCCACGATCTGTTTCTGCTCGGCGGCGCTGAAAACTCCGGTGTGGAGCTCGAGCCCCTCGAGAATATTGACCAACCGACCGCGCACCTTCTCCATCTTCTGGAAGTCCTTCTTTCTCTTCACCATCGAAGACCTCCGGATCTCCTCTGAATTCTCATCGTTCTTCTGATTATATCCATTCGGCGGAGTAGGCCGTGACACGGGGTGTCTTACTGCTAGAGATATTGGGGTTCAACCCAATATCTCTGGCCTTTCCCCATGTTTGATTGACACAGTTCCAATCTATTGCTAGAGATATTGGGGTGTTCACCGAATTTAACTTACATCAAATTAAATTAAACTTATATGTCGAGATAACCTGAGTAAATATCCCATGCTACTAGCTGGAGTTGGTTTTTGCCAAGTGTTGAGTGCAGAGTTGCCTAGCACAGAGCGACCGAGCGGGCAGAGCGGACCCAGTGGGTAGAGCGACCGAGCAACATGCGGTCGGGCGAGCGAGCGTACGACCGGGCAAACAAAGGGGCCGACTAGCTGATCGGGTAGAGTTGCCAACCGGCTAGAGCTTTCGAACGAACCGAGGTCTATGATGGACGTAGTTTCCGTGAAATATATTCGTCCCACCTCCGGATGTGCTTCGAGGTTTTCTCGGGTCATCTGTTTCCCAGAATACAATGGTTAACCATGATTCTCATCAAGCATTGGTGGTCATAGCGAACTGAGAGGTATCCGACTACTATCACGGATACTCCACTAAGCAAGAGATGCAAGACAGAAAAGGAGGAGGAACGTAAGTGGCGAGCTTCCACTTTTCCTTCGATTTTTTCTCTTCTTCTTTACTCAAGATCCAGCCTCGTTATATTGGAGCTTTCACCATGCCTACAATAAATGATTATATTATGGTCATTTAATGCTGAGTTTATGTCGCCATTAATGAGTTTAATGTCATCATTAATGTCGAGTCGTTCAGAATCATCATTAATGAGTTTAATGATGTCATTAATGTTGAAACGTTACAAAATCAACTTTAATGAGTTTAATGTCGCCATTAATGTTGAGACATTACAGAATCACCATTAATTTTATTTAATGCTTCCGTTACACTGTTGAGCAAGTAGTAAAAAGAGATACAGGTGGCAAAATGTTAGTTCATTCACTTGGGCAAATCTTGCCTCAATCGGTCCGACATTCAGCACATTCAAGTCGTGTTTACACACAAGTCAACATGGTTAAATGCAATCCAAACCCTGTATTTACACCCCCTGCTCACCTACGCGTGCGAAAGAGTCTCTCCTCATGCATTGTTCACAACATCAATGTATTGGAACCGAATTCTAAATTTGGATATATGCAGCGGAATTTAAGATTTTATTTATGATTTAATAATTAAATTAAAGGAGTGTACGTATAGAAATTTAAAACAAACATAATCATATGGAAAATATTAAAACAAACATAATCTTGCTCTTTAATCTAATCATGCATTACAATTTAACCATTAATATCCTAAATGCATAGCAAAGATAAACTATCAAGTATTTAATTCATAATTTAATCATTTTATTTAGATATGGTAAATTATCTATAATAAACATATCAGATCATTTAAGCATAACCTAAATAAAACTATTAACACGTATAATTATACATATGAATTAAAGTACAAGTGTAAAACATACCTATCAAATAACCTTTGTTTGGGGGGACTCCAACTATTCCGAATTTAGTGGAATATTGGAAAGAAGAACTTTTTTTTTTTTGGAAGTGAACCCCTTTGATTCCTCTGATTAAAAAAGTGCATCGTGTTTCATTCTCCTGTTCCTTCTTATTAAACTAAAACCTCTTAGTTCTTACCGACTTTAAAGTCGGCGAGGACCCGAGAACAAATGCCAAAGCCAGAGTGGAAAAGCCTTTGAATCTCATAGCAACCTGGACCTGGGTGCTGGTGGCGGTGACCGCAGCAGCATCGCTTTCTTTGACAGCAACATCGCGTGCTTTGACAGCAGCATCGCGTTCTTTGATAGCGGAATTGAGTTCTTTGACGTATGCCGCCTCCATGCTCTGAAATCCCTCTTCCATGCGCTGAAGGATAGAAACAATATGCGCCTTGAAGTCTGTCATATGCTTGATACAGGCTTCTAAATCCACTAAAATGGCTTTAAGGGCGGGAATATTGGCAGTAGCGGGCAAGGCGACCATGTGATCCGGTGAAATGCCGAAAGACTGGAAGAAGAACTACTTAAGAACAACCAAGATCCTAACCCGACATAGCAAATTTCTCAAGTGCATACCCGACAGGCAGAGGTATAGCAGTGGAGCCGGAAAATTCTCCCGGGCCGAGCACCTTCAGCTCTGTCGCAAACAGAATATTGCACTCGGACAGAAAGGAAACGGTGCAGAAGGGGCGCAAGAAATCATGGTGGTCGATATGCGGAGGAATGCAATCATCTTTGTCATAAATGTTCACGATGCAGCTGTTGGGAACGCATGTGGCAGGCAGGACGCGCCATGCTACCATTCTTTTGATCATAAATTTCAGCAGAGGGGGAATGGAATCGACTTGTTCGTCCCGAATTATGCCTGGAGGGTTACCATGCGTGTCCTGGAAATCAGAAATGGTTGCTTTAGCAAAAAAAAAAAAAAAAAAAAAAAAACAGATGAAATAACATCTGACCAAAGTGAAGGACAGATGAGGTATTGGCTAAGCATTCAAACAACAGAAGCTACCTTTTTAAATAGATGCTTAAATCAGAAAAGACATAGCTAATTGGAAAGAAATAAAAAGTTTGCAGGTTAATAGATGGGAGCACTACAAGTGCATGACATAAGGATAATGATCAACCAAATAGGTACAAACACAAAGGATAAGAAAGGTAAATAGTTTAGTGTTTGAGTAGGAACTAAGAAAAGAGAGAGAGCAAACCTTTTCTCATAACCTGTTGAAGAATAAGTGGAGCAAAGAGACATGTCATGTTTGTGAGGGTCCTACCATGCACCTTTTTTTCTTCTGTTCTCATTCCTTGGTTGCCCTAGTTTGTCCTAGATAATACCCTAAGCTTAGATGTGAAGTTATCTTTTTCCTCTCTAAGAAGAGTGCATGATAATTTATAGTTCTCTTGATATTTAGATGCACGAGTCTTAAGAAAGAAAAATAAGACAATCTCAAATTCTTTAACTGTTTCATATCCATTTTGTAACAAAAAGAATACAAAGAAGAAGAAAACAGAAGGAATAGATGGGAAGCGTAATTTCTGACAGAATTTGTATGTGTAAGAATGTTCAAAACGGTCCTAGAGAATTTCTCATGCTTATGTTTAAACTGTTCCGCATTGTCCG
Organism: Kaempferia galanga; assembly: GCA_037974795.1. Lineage (NCBI taxonomy): Eukaryota > Viridiplantae > Streptophyta > Magnoliopsida > Zingiberales > Zingiberaceae > Kaempferia > Kaempferia galanga. Next base: position 5,658,849 of record JBBPFP010000133.1, on the reverse strand, counting down.
CCGACCGAGTCCCATTCCCATGGTACCCTTTTGCATCATCGTGACAAATTCACCGTAGTCAATACGACCATCCTGAAACATCAAATCACTTTCTGTTAGGCTTTGTGTTGAGACCTGGATTCTGAAGCATATGCCCCAACACTTTTCTGTGAAATGTGACATGAGGGAAGCATCATTCCATGTTCAAGCAAAGGAAGAGGAAGACGGGAATACATTCTCATGATTTTCTAAACAAAAGTGGAAAGGAGAAGAAAATAAGAAACTCTTTTCTAATGCTTTGGAGTAGCTGTACATGTGACAATGGTTCAGTTTTCTTAAGATAATAAAAACATTTAGAATACCTGACGATTACAAAGTAGAACATGAAGAACAATTGTCTAGTTACAAAAGCTAAATTATCTGGCTGATTACTATCTTATCACAAACAAAATGAGGTTATATACATTTGAACTTAACAGCTTGTGGTTAGGGTAAGCATCATCAGAGAAAAAAAATACAAGGTTATCACAATTAATACTAAAAAATAGCAACTAGAATTTTATGTATGAGGATGGCTTCTCTGAAGAAAGGAATTCATAATTTTGCTTTCTATAAATTTACAAGGAAGAGGATATCTCGGGTCAATAAAATTGTATATAGCTAATAGAACATATTACTCACATTATCCTGATCCACTTCTTTAATAATGTCTTCAAGGAAAGCATCAGTCATATTGTGCTCTTCACAAGCTTGCTGAAGCTCATCAACTGTGATATAACCACTTCCATCCTTATCAAAATATGAAAAAGCTGCCACTAGATGTTCCTCGCGTTCTAATTTGTTGAGATGTACTGTTGCAGCAATAAATTCACCATAGTCGATGGAACCACTGTTGTCCACATCAGCCTAAATGTATTTTAAAATGTCAAAGGAAGCACGAAAACTTGATTCTTTTAATCTACAAGCACTAATCTTCATATATCAAAAGGTATGTTAAAGAATGTACTCAACATTAACAAACTACTTCAAGGAATGAAGTGCTTCTTAAACATTTATGGATGGAGCAATTAAAGCATCCCTTGATCAATGTAATTAAGTAATTATCAGATTTGGCTATTCCTTTCTAGGAATGTTGTCTTACTGCTTCCATAAGATCACGAATCTCTGTATCCTTCAAAGTAGAACCATATCTTCTCAAACCTGCTTTAAGCTCATCAAAGGTAATTGTCCCACTGTTGTCTGTGTCCATTGCCTTGAACATCTCTCTTAATCCAGCAATTTCCTCCTCTGAGAGGCTTTCGGCTATAACCTAATAGAAGATAAAGAATTGATTTCACAATCCAAAATTATTAGACTTGTTGCACAGCATCCATCAAATATTCAAAATAAAATTAGAAGCCCTTGTTCTTTTTTTCCAAATGGTACAGTATGTATCCACCTAGTGTACTTCCTTAGATATAATAGAAAAAAAAATTGTAGTTATGATTTATGACACCAAAGTAACAACATCTAAGAGAGATAATTGTTTGACCATTATTATTATTGAATGCTCCAATGTCAAAGTGTTCAAGAAGATACAAATCAATCTTCACAATGTGGCATATGCCCTACAGTTAAAAGAGGAACAACATCTCTTTCATATTGCCAATAGGATTTATAAGTCAGGCCAAATGCCTAGATGGATTGGCAGGATGTTCTCTTTAGTCTCATATTGGTGAGAAAGAGATTACCACGAATAATTGGAATGAAGAAAGGATTAATCATTTTGGATGGACAGATTCCTAGCCTCATTGCAAGTGGTAGCCAAGAAAGCCCTTGAATTTTTTTGCTAATGTGAAAATAATATTTGAATAATCCCGCAATATCCAAATAGAGCAAACTTCTAGGAGAACAGCAATAGACTTCATCCTGATTAACAAAGATCAGAAAGATTTTAGGCTATGAACTCACTCTCAAAGCCATCTTCTTTAACTTATTCATAGCGGAGAATTGTTTGAGGCGAGAAAGAACTGCTGAATCAAGAGCTCGGTCAGGGGCAACTCCACAATCACAAATCCAGGGATGACCTGACCATCCAAAGACAGTAAACAGAAAACCAAGATAACATTCATTTAATTGAAATTTGAGTGAATGATCAAATCCAATAGATAATATCTATGACTAATCAACTAAGTCTTGATTTTTACAAGCACAAGCCTTTAACACTTTTTTTTTTTACTCCTAAACCAAACTTTTGTTACTTCCTAGACAAGAAATTAAGACCTCCAGCCTGTAAATGGAAAAAAAACTGCAATCAATTTGTGGGATGCCTAGTTCTCACAAGAAACACTATATAGTATTTCCTATGTTCAGTAAAAACCACTCAAAGCTGAAAAAAAGACAATCAAGTTTATGCATGTAAAAAAAAGTTTCAGATGCCAAAGGTTACTAATATATGATAAGTGAATATCCAGTCTAAGAACTATTAACGCATTCATCATTACAAGTACACAGATGAAAGATCATTCACAGTGCATTTAGCTATATGTTATTTTCTTCTAACCAAAATGATTGAAACATTCCTCATCTTGGCTTCTTATCCCATGAGCCTATAGTTAAGGGCTAGCAACCACTGGCATTGAGCAGCTAATCATAAAAAACATTGGAATCATCATGTTTCTAGTGTTCCAGAATTTGAATAAAACAAAATGGTAATCTTTCAAACCACCAGTGGCCAGTTAAATTGAAATTCTCCAAATAATAGAAGAAAACACAAATGAACCAAGGCAAAACACAAATGACAACTAAATCTTATTAAGATAGAAATCTTCGCTAATCCTCTCATACAAAAAATTGCCAACAAAATCACTGCATAAAAGGACAAAAACTAAGACCAAACTGTGTATTTAAAATTCCTCCACCGTTCCAAAAAAGAAAAAGAAATACTTGACAATTGAACTAAGTGTATGGATAAGAATCATTAGTTAATTTTGTAGTTGACAAAAGGGTTCACATACATAGTACTTCATGGGCTGTCAAACGTTCTGAAGGTTTTAAACATAACATCTTCCTTATGAGATCTTTGGCACTTTCTGAGATCAATGGCCATGGATCTGATTTAAAATCAATGACTCCCTTCAAAATTGCATCAAAAATTTCCTGCTGTGTTTCTGGAATCAAAATTAAAAGTTTTTGTAATTTTCCATGTTAATTTTTTATTTAAACAAAATGCAAAGATATTGACACCATACCTGCCCAGAAAGGAGGCACACCACTCAATAGAATGTATAATATAACACCAGCAGTCCAAACATCAGCTTCTGGTCCATAATGCTTGCAAAGTACTTCAGGCGCAACATAGTATGGGCTTCCAACCACATCAGTAAAAGTTTGACCTGAAAGAATTACAGAAACCACGTTATGTCTCTCCAAGTTAAAAGAAACAGAAGTCAGTTTGCAAAGAAAGTAGTCGACAAACGAAACAAAATAGCACTACCACAACTATGAAGCACATTATAGTAACATTAGAGTATGAATCAGAGACTAGTTTTTAAATTCCGGAAATGTAGTAGGTAGCCCGTATGACAGTATGAGTATTGAGTCGGTCAGCTTACCTGATGGCATGAAGAGCTATGGCAATCATTTTATCCAAAATTAGTAGGATTGAGCAAAAATGTTTGTGTAACATTTAATGCTTATATTCTATTTGTATTTTAATTAGAGAATGTAAAATCAAGTCAGGTTCTTTATCCACCATATGCATTCGAAATGATTGTAATGATTAAATAAATTAGGCATATTTCTTCACGGGCATACTTAAGTTTCATTCTTCCCAAATCATGCATCCAAATTTATTTTTCCCCAATCAAACACTTTTTTTTTACAAGCCAAATTAACCCTGGAGCAATGATTGGGGATAAAAACAAAGTAGGGTGTGCGATCTAAGAAAATAGAAACTTAGGTGCCTCCATTGCAAAAATTGACAAATTTAGGTGCCTCCATTGCAAAAACTGCCAAACATAGGTGCCCCCAATGGGAAATCTGCCCTAAATCAGCCCTGACTTATAGAAATTAGTTTCCTAATTTTCTCTAAATTTTTTTGGCTCAAACTTAATCATTTTTTACAAAGAAACAAATGCAAATTCATAAGGATGAGAATTATACATAGAAATTATTTTTTAGTTGAAATGCATTAAAAAGGCTCATCAATGTGATTTTGAAATCACCTTGATGAGTATTTTTAACTCAACATTTTCAAGTTCAAATTTCGAATATTCTTCAATCTTCATAAGATTCCCACAAAACCTCTGGTGTAATATTGGCCAGAATTTTTAAAACAAAATTATTGTTTTTAATGTGAAAAACTTAGAATATTCTCTTGAGACTCTTAGGAAGCCTATGATACAATTTATTGGCCAAAGATGTTTTCTTAGTACATAAAAATGCTATTTTAGGTATTTTTAACTCAATAATTGTTCTAAAGTTCTTGACTCTCCCAGAGAAGTCATTGGTATAAATTTATATTGGCTAAAATGATTAGTCTTGATTCGTCAAAATATTTTGCAAAAATATCTTAACAGATTGCATTTGTCGAAAACATAAACAAGGCCATGGTTTTACTATTAGGACTACTAGAAACTTAGATCTGCTCTGCCACATGAGTTGTTTAACACCATGTAGATATTTTGCCTAAAGGACCTTAATCGTCATACACTTGTAAAAAATAACATAACATATCTCAATCTTTGGTCCTAGAACTCTTAGGAAACAAATCACTCTGATGGTCCTACATTTGTCAAAAAAAAAAAAATATAAATGATTGCATATTTCTACTCAGACTTCAAGCAGCCTTTATGTGCTCTCTTTGTTTTTATCATATAAGCAGTGTAGGTCATGGGGTCATCAAGGTAAACAATGTAAGGCCATCAAGGTGTTTTTCAAAAAATAAATAAACTTTGATAGAACTACGCTTGTAAAATAAAAAAGGAAGCCATACTTTTGCTCTTTGGGCTCTCAAAAACTTAAGTTTGCTTTCAATTCTTACATATGAACAATGTAGGGGCATTAAGGTACTTTTGCAAAATCACATTAATGGTTTACCATCCATAGAACTATTCTCGTATTAGAATATAGCATTGAAATATACACGATACAATTCCGTTTAAGATATTAAAGGACCAATCTATCCCCGAAACTTAGGAGAGCAAGCTTGAAGCAATAGTAGAATTTCCCTTTAATGGTTTCAACAAAGCCATTTCTTAAATTGACCATTTTGATACATGTCAAAAATGACATCCTCCAAAACCTTAGATTGACATTAACTTAGTCTTCTTTCTCGTAGACACGGGCAATAATAAAGTAAATATGCAACGATATGGAGCAAGCCCTTCTAAATTAACATTTAAAACTAAGAATTGAATAGCTCCCTTGTGAATAATTATGGGCAATGGGACTTCATTGCTCATGATCACTGCAATGATTTTAGAAACATCTATAGTCATTTACATATATTCAAAGATGTTTGAAAGGAAAATCTTTATAGTGACCTAATTTACTTCATTATATAACTTCTGTATCAGTAAGCCATACAAGAATATCTAATCAGGAAATCCCATATGCCTAGATAAGTGAGATGTACCAAACTAGGAAGTCATTAATCTATGTTATAAACATCTTCCATAAAAGAAGCAACCTAAGTCTAACAATGCATAAACTTGAACAAAATAAAGAGCCACCTATGTTTAAGATTATGAACTAACTACATAAAGACATAATTTTCAAATTTGTGAAACAACGAAACCATCTTGATCTTCCAACCCATGTCTTGATACAATCTACTTGATTGCAAATTTTCTTTATAGTGGAAAAAAGTATTAAATGCATTGGCTTCTTGTTTATTTGACTGAGATGTTTGCCCAATCAACGTAGTCACACAATGTCACAACCTCATAGAGATTGACAAGGAATGACAAGAGCATGTACTGGCAATATATTTTGAGAAAATAATAATAATTGAGAGGGTAGACAATAATTATTTTGAGAAAAGAAATTAAGAATAAATGCAAATCAAATCTCTCATCCAAGCATTTGGAAACTACACAAGTTGGGAGCTTATTATGCTCTTACCTGGCTTGAAAAACACAGAGAGACCAAAATCAATGGCCTTGAGGGAGAAATCGTCGTCTTCATTAACCAACAAGAAATTTTCCGGCTTCAAGTCTCGGTGGATAACTCCGAGCGAGTGGCAAGCCTCCACAACTTCGACAATGATCCGGATGAGTTCAGCTGCCTTTCGCTCGCTGTAATGTCCCCTCTCGATGATCCGATCGAATAGCTCCCCGCCGGCACACAGCTCCATCACAATGTGAACGTGCATCTGATCCTCGTGCGCGCCCTTGATGGTGACAACGTTCTTGTGCCCGGCCAGGTGGTGCATGATCTGGATCTCCCGCCGCACGTCCTCGACGTCCTCCTTCGAGATCAGCTTCCGCTTGGCGATGGTCTTGCAGGCGTACCGGACCCCAGTGGCGATCTCGGTGCAGAGGTATGTGGTGCCGAACTGCCCCTGCCCTAGCTTACGCCCCACCACGTAGAGTTCCTCTAGGTTGGGGGTCTTGTGGCGGAGCACGGAGTTGGAGCTGGGGTCGGAGCCCCGCCTCGTGGCGACGGCAGGTGCAGCGTCGACTGATGCGACGTCGTGATTCTTCGACGAGTGCTTATTGGGCGTCTCATCGTCGGCGGAACGCTTGGACGCCGGCATACCGGAGGCAGAGAAGCTATTCCGGCGGAACTTCCTCCCAAACGATCCCCGGCAAGAATTGCCCATCGAAATCTACCAAGAAGATCGCCAGCGATTCAGGCGAACGACGGCCTCAAGGTCCCTGGATTCGGAGAGGCGACCGAGATTTGAAGGAGGAGACAATGAGCATAATTTCGAACACGATTGGCTGCGAGAAGAGGAACGAAACAATAAAAATCGAGATTTTTTTCAGCGAATAAATGAACTGGTCACGGGACGAGGAGGCAGTTGGAAAGAGAGGGAGGGAACAGGAGGAGGAAGGAGGGGAGGAAGCTGCGAGCCGAGCTTTGCGGATTAAAAACAAGCGGAAATTTTTAACATTCCCCAACAATTAAGAGTTTTTCCACATACCCCTTCGTATTGAAAATTTTTGAATTTTTATTTTACTCTCGAATATTAGTATAATATCTATTTTACCATTTTAAGAATATCATTCCAGAAATTAGATAATAAAATAAAATAATAATAACATTAAAAAATTAAGGGCATTAAAATTTTGATTATATCTTGCACTTCCTAATTTTTATGTGATCAAAGTGGAGATTTTATTAAGGCTAAGTTTTAATATTTGGACAAAGGTTTATTATTATATTTGATATGCATTGTGAGTGTGCAGGATATATGTACAATAAGGAAAGTCCATGTGCGATCTTGGCAAAGGAGAAAAGTCTAAGAAA
>JBBPFP010000133.1:5589553-5603598 GCA_037974795.1 Kaempferia galanga | reverse complement strand
CCAAGAAGGACGAGAAGGTGGAGGAGGAAAGAGGATACTAGTATGGCGAGAGCTCTGATACCATGTAAGAAATTCTGCGTGTCCTTGTTCATAATTATTTACATTCTAATAATAAAAGATTATATTTAAATTATTTCCATAATCTAACACTCATATTAATAAATTAGTTACGATTCTCTATCAGTAAGATCAATTTTCCTATTAAAATATTTTATATCAAACATTTTCTTAATCTTTTTTTTTTGGTTAGAAATTAAACTCTCAAACACAGCCTTATCCTTTGAAATGGGAGTAAAGATCACTTTGATACTTCAAATTTTATCTTAGGGTGTGGTTGAAAAATAAATTTATTATAGTAAAAGATAATTAAGGTCTAATATCTGTCACAGTCCGTCTATGTATCATATGAAGTGAAAAATAAATTTTATGACTGATTATTGGGAGTTGGGGATGCACGTGCATCAATAGGAGAGAGAAAGGCGACGTGATATGTTTGTCGCTTCCCTCCTCCCCTTGTTCTCATCTATCTAATTAAACAAGTCATAAAATTACAAAGAGAAAGACGTAAAGTCATCTTCATAGTGGTCCTTTGGGACAGTCTCATACTCTCTAAAAAGGATAAATTTTGAGAGCATATACTCTACCACATCGACCCTTTGCTTATCGAAGATCAGACATCCAGCTGAAAATTAACCCTAAGACTTATTAGAGCAACTATCTATATAAATATCAACTATACCAATCCATGGAGGCAGATCCAAAAACCACATGAAGCAAGGGGAAGAACGTTAATAAACATACAACAGAGTAATATAGTGAGACATTTCATCTCATTATTCATCTGGGGGCACTCTAATGGCAATTGCAAATAAGAAGTTGACTGGTAGCAGTGATTCAAACAAGTGTAAGTTTTCTTATCATTCAAAATATAGCTAGCTAAATCTAAATCTAACCGGTTCCAATTAATTCTAGAGCCCAGCCTGACAATGATACCAAATGTCACTGCATTTTGTGTCTGTGGACCGAGGAGAAAGGGGATTCAGCCGGAAGAGTTGTATCATGAGAGAAGCAAAGAGATCAATATACAACATGGATTCCGGCAATACAATGGAGTTGGATCCTCACGTCGATCCGAATGAATCAGTCTTTCTAGAGAGATAAATCTTTGCCTGCTACGCAAGAGGACAGTAAATTACAAATTCTGGCGGTACCCATTGCTTCACGATTGACCAGTGAGCTTCTGTAAAGATTAAAACCAGATGAATGTTATATGCAGCTGCACAATTGGAATGAAATTAACAACCTGCTACAAGTCAACTATAGCACACATTTAATAGATTTTTTTTTTAAAAAAAAAATGGAAAACAAGTTCACTAACTTGCAATTCATATAGTTCATTAGTGCCCTTCAAACAATATTTCCATTTGATCGAAAGATTTTGGATTGCTCTTATCCTACCTTAATACTCTCTTTCACACAGCTTAGCTAACACAGCAGTTACAACGATGCATAAGCATAAGTAATCACGAAAAATTTAAGGTATTTTGGACATATAGTTCATAGGATCAATAATATGCAAAGATGAAACGGATCTTAAATCTAATTTTGCGACGTGAAAAACAACTAACAACAGATCTGAACAAGTTTATTAATTTATTCTTTTGAAAATTAGCGTTGTGCAATTTTCGGCCTACTCCAGAATTAGTTGAGCATCAAGAAATTATCAAAAACTAAACCCTTTTTTTTAAAAAAAAATGCTCTCGAAAACTATTTATTTTAACTAAAGATAAGTGAAAACAACTATCATAAATTAAATTTAAATGCTTTTCAAATATTCATAGAATTTAACAGCGAATTATTAAAAATCATTAAAAAAAAATAGATACTATTCGAACAACTTCAAGTTATTTACTCGAAGAGTAGAACAACAAATCACAACCTCTTCAATCAAATTTACATTTCTTTTCAGGATAATCGACCATTTACAAAAATTCAAAAAAGGCAAGTAAAAAAATATCAGCCAAAATGTACATTGTTCAGAATCATGAACTTTGTGAGTCTCAGAGTCTCAACTACACAGTTCAAGTATCAAGAGATCAACTACAACAGTTTCTTCCATATACACTAGTTTTTGGAAGAAATAAAGAAAAGAATTAGTGTCTATGGAAGAAATCAAAATAAAAAACTCTTATCCTCTGATCTTTCCCCCATTTTCATATTACACAGTAGTCTGTTGCTTGGGTTTTTGTTAAGAACATATTAAAAAGGAAGATTAACGGAAGATCACAAAATCCAATACAATTACTATGCGACTTATTTGGAATATAAAGCGGAATGGGCGAATGTCTGTTTTAAATCCACTTAACTTGCGCGAACATGATAACCAAATGTTATAATTTACACGAGCGACCAACATTTGTTTTCAATGAGCACTTCACCAACAACTGATATTAACCAGGAGTGCATGGACACGTCTGAAGCGCAAAAAAATTATTTGGATTATTACCCATCATCCTCATCCTCACCCTCACCTTCAAGTCCAGCTTCATCGCCTAATCCTTCAAGAAGTGAGTCCACATCCTCACCCAACTCTGTCAGTCTAGTGCTGAGCTTTTCCACCTTGCTTTGCTCTTGTCCCAGGCAAATAAGTAGATCATTCAGTTCAGCTTCACTCTCCTTCTCAGCTGCTTCTCTTGCTTCTGCTTTGATTGTTTCAATATCAGGATGCTGGACGCTTCCACCTTTTCTCAACTCCTCTGCCTCGGATTCAAGACGGGAGTTCAGCTGCTCTAGGCTGTTGTAAGCATCTGACAAACTTTTCAGGTCAGACTCCAGCTTTGCAGCAAGATTTCTGTAGTTGTTGGCTTCATCCTCGATCTTCGCTTTCTCATCTGTAAGAATCTGAACACATCGTCTTGCGTCCTGAAGATCTCGGCGATGAGATTCCTTCAGAACCCTCTCTCTGCCACTGCTGGGTCCTTGGGAAATGGTTGATATGGTTGCACCCCCAGTCCTCACCAATTCCTCGGCTAAAGTAGCATTGCGACATAACAGGTCCTTCACATCATTTCCAGCAAATATCAGTTAATTCATCAAACAAAGAAACCATAAATTGAAAAATAAAAAAGGCAAGAAAAGAGAAATCAGGGAAGTGGGTAAATTTTTTTGATCCTTGATTTAAAAAAATCCCTTTACTATAGGAAAATCATATAAAAATTTCAGCACGGACCTGCATCTCATTGCATTGTGAAGCAACAAATACTTTCAACCTCTTGATGTAATCTCTATCAGTCTCTTTATCACTTTGCTCCAGTTCAGCTGGCAGTATTGCAACCTTGTTTTTCGTATTGCTATATATCCCTAACATGCTCTCTCTAATTTCTGCTTCAAGCTTATCCACATATCTAATGAACATTGAATCAAATATTTCCAGTAGGACAGGGTGCTCATGCTTCTGATTTGTACCATCATTTTCGACATCTTTAGCTTCTGTCATACTAGCTGCACTAGATCTTCCAAGCGACTGGCTGCGTTGACCTACTATGGAAAGATGTGAAAGGAATTTTTGTAGCTCATCAAACTTCGAGAAGAAGTAACTTAGCCCAACCTTTTGGCTCAAAGCATCAGCCACAGAAAAGGCATCTCTTTTGGTCTCGTTATTTCTATTGTATAGAACACATTCTCCAAGAATAATAGCAGCCAACCCCTGAACAGCAATACCTGCTTGTGGGCTTGATACTAGACTTAGCAAATAGGTAAGATGTCCCGGTGATTCTAACAGGCAGTTCACAGCATTTGGGCAGTCAGCAAGCCAGGTGACCAGTAATTGGAGAATAAGAGGTTGAATGTATAAATCTCCCTCAGATTTCTGGTTTTGCTTCTCATCAATGCTTCCTGATGAAGCTGCAATAGCCAAATACTTCATGACACGATGCATAAGAGGCTCCGGTGAACTTAATGATGGTACTGGTGCTTCAAGCTCAACCTTGAGAACCTGAAATGTTTTAGGGATACCTCAGCTTTCCAATTCGATTTGTAGATGAGCACTTGTATATGTAATATGCTAAAGACACTACAACCATCTATATTATAAACAAAAACATACAGTTTCACAAGTATCGTGGGTACAAAGGAAACTAAAGAACCAGTGCAGTCAGAAAATGTACATACCAGTTCCTTGCATTTGAGATTGTTCTTCAGTATATGAGAAAGAACACATGCAGCCCTGGCACACTTCTGCAGTTGACAATTGAACATTTACTCTTGAATATCATGTTCAAGTCAACGAAGCGAAAATGGAATTAAACATAAGTCCTATTATAAAAGTTACTGCAATCATGCAATAAGTCTTTTCAAGTCAGTGCATGGTATAGAATTGAATGCGAGTATACTTCCCAGCAGTAAACAGATAATGTAATAAAAAATTTCAAGATAGTGCATGTAACCTTGTGAGTACCATTCACATTAATAATACTACAGGAAGAAAGTTGCTATAACAAATGCATGGGCTCCATAGAGATCATCAAATAAATAGTCTCTAGGATGGCAAAAAATATGAAACTAAAGAAATCCTTCATGTTCATTTAACGCAAGTAATCAACTAGAACCTATGAAATACATAAGACAAAAGAAAGGAAATTAAAAAGGAATCATAAGAAGTATAACAGAGACCTAGTATTTAGACCAATTCATAAACTATGAATGGGACAAAAAAGCATAAATTATGAAAAAGTGGCTGATAAACTTTGAGACAGAAAATATGATTGTTACAAAATCTTATGGGTTAATTTGAAAAACAATTGAGAATCAGAAACTGGTCAACTTACCTCTAGACATTAAAGACATGGAAAACAGTTATCTAGAACTACCAGTTATAATGGCAACCATCTTTCCAACTTACATAACTATCACATGAGTTGACCAAGCCTTATGCAATAAACATTGCCGACTAATAAACTAGGATAAGATAGGAAAAATATAACAAGCTATCAATCACTGGTGAAAAGATGGAGAAGAACCAGCAAGCAGCTACTGACATGTTCCCAGTCTTTGCTAATGATGAAAAAGACGAGGAAACATGAAAAGAGATACCTACAGTGTCAGACATCTTGCAGATATGTTTTGACATATGTTAGAGAAGCCATCCTGAAGACAAGATTACTTAAAAAGGAGAGAAGCCTTAAACTGACCTCTAGATCTCCACTAGCTCCATTTGAAAGTAGAGCTTGCAAAAGCATACTGCCTCAAAAGAACATGCCAAACAAACACACAAAAATGTGAGAACCAGAGAATTAGATTCTGGGTAAAGATTCTTGCTTAATAGAATAAAATCCAAACAAGGAGAACATATAATGCTGCAGAACCAAACAAACACTAGTCCATGAAGAGTTCATATTGCAGCAAACCTTCCAAAAGGCATGCTGCCACCAGAATCAATAATTGCATTGGAATTCGATTGTGTTATCGTGGAAGCCAACATTTCTTGACCATCAGAATTACCCTTTTCATTTTCACAAAAGAAACAGAAGAAACTATTAGGATAAACAGATGCAAAGCAACATACAATAGAAGTACTATTTTATATAATAAATAAACTTTCTGCTGAGTTGGCAGAAAATAGGATATTTCACAGAACAAAGAGCACATTCAGAATAATCATTAATAATTCAAACAGCCATTCTGTGGACTCAGCAACAAGATGATGGGTTGTGATCAAAATATTATTAGCTCATGGAATGTTCCTTTTTCTGAAAAATGAAATTGTTCTAATAAGAAAAATCCAAATTTTCATTACAGAACACATCTTGTTACCTAAATTGCATCTCTTACTTTTTGTGCTATTGTAACCTAACAAACATAAGTTGTCATAATGAGTCAATGACTGCAGTCAAGTTCATGGGCAACAACTTCTATTTTTATTTCTATTTTAGCAATGGTTTTCATCAGTCTTACAAATCAATTAGAGTTAAATGGATTAAAATCTAACTTGGCGCACACAAAAGATAATCCTTCTGCCGTTATGTCGTCACAGGAAAATTAACTATTTTGACTGTGACTTCTCCTTCCCGATCGTGTCGTCATCACAGGAAGGATTAAGATACCTTTTTCTTCTGGTGGTACACCTTTATATCAATGAAAGTATGATATTAATCTTTTATAAGAAAATGGTCTACTTAGATGCAGACGATACTCTGATAGTCTGATTATCTGATATCTTACACAACGAGGCATAAAAAATTGTCATTTTCAATGAATTTTATACAAAGTAGTTTTCTTAATGTTGCATTTTCAAACCAAAACTAGTGGAACTTAGCAGTGGCTTTAACAAAAGGTCTTCAAACAATGATCACAATCTGAAATATTACACAATCAGGTACCCACTACCCAGCTCTCTTTACCTCTAAACAGAATGTGATTCAATATTTATTGTGGGGCATACTAGAACTTTTTCCTATGTATGTACTAAATTGGCATCAACTTAGATGTATACTCTGAGAGAATTTAGAATAGATAACTTAGTCTCAGATGGCCAATGTAACCATCAGGTATCATATTGAGGTATTATATGCAGATGTAGCGTCTTCTTTTCTTGATCCGTCATACTTCAGGACTAGAATGGAATGAGTAAATGAATTAAAGTTGAAGGTGTATGACAGAAGGAAACTAAAGAAATTTATAGTTACTATAACTAAAATTATTTGGAATATCATTATAGAGATAGTCTGCCAAAAATTGCCTTCTCTATTTCCATGAAATAATAGAACTCTATTCCATTACTCTCAATTTCCACATTGTTATACCATGCCATTAATATGTTACACCGCAACAATAGCAAGCAATCAATCAATCAATCAACATAATTTATAGATGCATGATCATCACGTACTTCAAATGATGATAACAGATTACAGACCAAAAATCTTGAAATCATTCATAAAAATTTGACTTGATGGGAGGAGACTCTGAACAGTTATGGTAGAAGTTATTGGAAGCTTAAAAGTCAAGAAATAACCTCACAGAAGCATTTGAGGACATAATCAGCTGCTATAAATTCCTGAATAGCAGAAGCACGTAAAATGACACGAAATGTGGCACTCAAGGCAGGCTCAAGATGAGGTTCTTCTCCAACTAACTTACTTCCAAGGATGAGGAGATTGTGAGGATTTTTAATAACCAAATTCCCTATGCATCGCAATGCCTGAAAGTAAAATTCACACAATCATAAAACACGTATGGAAAAAAGTAATATAATTTTAAGCTAAACTGAAAAGATTAAAAATTGAAATAAACCAAGAAGTTTCACAGTTGAAAGGATGAGTTAACTTATTAACAGGTGCACAAGCTGAGCTTAGGTTACTATAATAACAATGTGCACATGGTTCCATCTTCATATGCAAGAGAAAGATATTAAAAAATGCTGTCTATAACTAGGTTAACTTACCGAAGAACGCAATGCAACTGGAGCCCATTGACTTTCAATCCCCAAGAGCAAAAGATGGTCCAAAATTTTCTTCTGAGCTCATTTGCAAAACGGAAATTTTGCATTTCAGATAAAGGGGGATAAAATAAGCTTCAAAAGTAATGAGAAGTTATACCTGAGCTAATGCAGTTTGATTTGCAAGCCTACTGGAATCTTTATCTGGTTCACTAGTTGAACCTCCAACCAGAAGCAGTCGAACAGTTTCCATTACACTAAGCAGATTTATTGTCTAACATCACAGAAGTTTCAGAAATTGTGAATGCTCTGCTGCTTCATTGCTAAAATACCATCATGTATCTCTAGGTACTAAAGTACATAGATTCATACCTTCTGCTGAGTAAAATTGTAAGCACTGCCTCTACGAAGTTTCAATATCGATACTAGAGGATCAAATCCAATAGTCTCCTTCAACAACATCTGAATCACGTGTTTAATAAATCAAATATAATTCCAAAGTATAACCTAAAATCTTGAAGGTATTAATTATTTGCTAGAGGATCAAATTCAATAATACCTGATTGGATGCATTATTACGAATGAGATTATTCAGCAATTCAAGAGAGTCCTGTTTAACAACAAAGATATAATTCACATGAAATGAACACTTTCAGGCAATCGATCCTAGAGGCACTGACTAACAGAAAACCAAGAGGCTACAAATTCCTTGAGCAGCTAACAGAAGAGTTGACAAGAACATGATAATAATGTGAGGAAAATGCGAAAACTTAGTTAGAAACTATTGTCACTTTAATACAAAAGTGGAAGACCATTATGTAACCTTAAGAAGTATTTTCATTGTAACTTTATGTTGATTTGCTTTTAACCGTGGCCTTAATCTTATGAAATAGAAATCTCACCAGCTACACAAGTTTTCATGAAAATATACATTCTGAAAGGTTTAAAACTACATTTATCATCTAGATTGTGTATCAATCTTTTATATGTGTTCCTATTCCAAGAGAATAGACTTGCCTGATTTACTACTTGATTGTGGAGTGCAATTTTTTACTCTGAACATTTGGTGGAATATTATAAACTGGTCTGCCCTCATGACCTTCTACACCATATAAAAAATCTCATTGGGTGACAACTTATCCCAAAAGCTTATGTTGTTAGAAAACAAGAAAAAAAACAATTAGAAGTGTTTCTTGTTTAACAATTACAACTCATTTCAAAGTGTACAACTAATAAATTCACATTGACTATATCTTCTAAAGACTAAAGAGATATTCTTGGTATTTACTTGAAAATTAATTGCAATGCTATGAAGGTACTTGTTTGCTTATGCCTCTTTATCATTCCATGTCCACAAATTCAGGAAAAGACCTTGCTAATGTTATACGAGCATAAGAAGTTCATTGTAGTGTGTTTTGCAGTGGAACCAAGTAGGTATAAGAAACTTGACTACTATTTATTGCACTAAGACACTGCCAGAAGTAGGAAAATGATATTCAAATTGATCAAAAGGTTACATTTATCAAAAATCAGAATGAAGATGAAAATAAACAACCACAATAGAAGAAACAATATTCACCTGCACAACCACACCTCCTTCAGAATCCCCTTCTTCTTTAATAATACTAAATATCTTTTCGAATGCACCTTCAAACACTACAATTTTTTGAATCTCCTGAAGATCAATAGCAATTAGTTAAAGAAAAATTGCTAACGGTACATTACTTCAAACTTCAAATTATCATCATAGGGTAGACCCACCTCTGCTTGACGTGTCAAATAAGTGAGCAGAAGTAAGGCTTCATTCCTAATGACCTAACATAAGAACTAAACATATCAGCTCAAAGCAGAAGTTATTGGCTAATATGGATTCATACAGAATAAAATAAATTAAAAAGCAAACATATTTGAGCAAGAATCTAAATAAGCGACCATAATATCCAGGTTATGAAAGTACCGCACAGAATACAAGCTAAGGAAGCGCATATCCAGAAGCACATATCCAGAAGGTTATCAAGTGAACTGTTTGTCAAATTGAACCAGTAAAAGAAAGAGCTAAGGAACTGACATTAACTATAGCCTGTGATAAATATTCTGTGCTGACTACAGTTTATACTATTTAAATTATACATAAATAGATGCAATTATGCTAAGGAGGACAAATTAAGAACAAATATCAGTATCATTCATGTGAATGTGGAAACATACTAAATGTCTTACAAGGACTGACACTTCATAAAATGTATATACAATGACGTCACATACTTGGATAGCATAAATCCTACGAAATGCCATCATATAACTAGATATGCAACACCTGAAAGTTTAGCGAAAATACAAGTTCAAGACAGAATTACTCGGCAACAATGTATTTAAACATAGGAAGAATTTAGAAATTTCCATTCTCTATGAAAATTGAAAAATTTATAGCCATTAACAGATTCATTTTCATAACCAGATATAAAATCATACAAGAAACTAAGGCTACTGTTAACCAAGACAAAACTGTTTGCTGAAATAAATCCTATCCTATGAAACCTACCACTAAAATGGTATATCTCTTGTTAAAGAGATAAGCTCACACTAAATTTTAATGGAACAAGAAGTTACTATAAATTAAGTGAAGCTACAAATCTTAGCTATGACAAATTGCATTGATGCAAGTATCACAGTAGCAAAATAGCTTCATTTCTCCACAAGAGCTTCTTTAACATTAGGTAATTTAGGAACAACAACAGCAGTCATCCAAATAATTGATATAAAAATAAATGAACAGTTGAGGTTCTAACCTCACGATCCATAAGCATATCCATTAACCTAGTTATGCCACGAGGAATGGAAATAATTTCTTCTTGTATTCTGCATATTAGATAAGAGTTGCATAGGTACAAACAAGGAAAAAAAAGGTGAACAACCCACAATTTCTTTCTCGCATGAGTACCTATTGGGAGAATGTGTGAGAAGGGCAGTTATAATCTGGAGGGTGTAATATCTGACATAGAAGTCATCTTCCGACTGCACAGAACCAAAATGTAAGTAAAAGGTGGAGAGGCAATAAGAAGAGGCAATGAGGCATCACTTAGTTACCAATAAACTTAGAAGAAGAGAAATATTCTCTGATTCTCTGGAAAGAAGATCTGAATTTACTAAAGCTGGTTGAACCACGTTTTTCTGCCCTTGTGCAGTTTCTATGGGAGTTAAGGCACTCAGAATAGTCTCTAGTGCACCTCGTATCAACTCAACATCATCACGTTCTTCCTTTAGAACATTAAGAAGAACAGGAAATCCTGTTTAAATGAAGGAAAAACAAATAAGGACTAACTGGAACCAGAAGGTTATATACTATAGACTTAAAAATAGCAGTACCCATAGCCCCAAATGACATCTGAGCTGTACTGCTTTCTGCGACAAGCGACTGGAGATTAAGCATAGCTGATCGCCTGTCATCACCTAGTACACCATTGCTTATACGGTCGAGATACTTTTCAATATAGCTGTCAATATAAAAAGTGATCAATGTAATTATAAAATCAATTCTAAAACAACATGTGGAAACATAAAGGTTGAATCTTCAGTGTCATAGAGAAGGTGCTCTCAGTAGTGTAGGCCATCGAAACAACCTTTGTTCATCTGAGACCATGATATTTATTGTTTATATTACCAAACCATCCCATACTGGAATCGTTGAGATTTAGAAAAGAGCTACACACAAAATGCTCCACTTTCATTACAAATATGAGAGAGAACCAGAAAACAGAAACAAGATGCAGGATGATTTAATTCAACTATAGCATCAAGATGAAATAAAAGAAAAGAAAACTAATCAGAAAAAAATGAATTCTCAACTATCAATTGTTCCTCCATTTAACAAGATCAAAAAAAGGGCAGTCCTGTACACGAAGCTTCCGCCAATATGGGTCCTAGGAAGGTAGCCTTACCTTGCATTGCAAGAGGCTGTTTCCGCAACTCGAACCCTTAACCTTCATGTCACACGGAAGCAACTTTACCGTTGCACCAAGGATCCCCTTCACTCCATTTAATAAAATCCATATGAGAGATTATTATATAAAGGGAGTTTCCAATTTCCGGCTATCAAATCTCCCAAACAGCATGTTGTGGAAATAACAAAGAATCATAATAAATCCAGAACAACAGGTAATTGTATATTAAATATCTATATGGCATCCAAGTAAATCAACATATGAACAAACTTAGATATTGATCATGAAGAAGTTTCATGTTTGGCAAGCCCAAGTAAATAAACAATTGAATTCAATTTAATCACTTGGGTGCACAAATAGCCAGTCACAAGATACACTATTTAAACTCAGAGATCAATCTCACATATTTTAGTGAATAATAGTTTAACTTAGTAATGCAGAAGATAATATCTTCAAGCATTTTCAACTTTTCAAGTATTTGCTAAGAAGACAACCTGTTGTTCCCACTGTTTTTAATGAAGGAAATGATAAGTTGTATTTTAGTATTGTGTTGAGCATTTTGGAATTACTGTAGATAAATCACCACAAGTGTGATATTTTCAACTTACATTCTTTCTTGAACTACTTCTGGCTTATTTCCAAAATTGTCAAATTGTGAATAGTGCCCTAAGTGACAACTTTGCATAAACAGGAGCATTCAGAACTCAGGTTCTAATGGCACTCTCAAATGCTAATAAGCAGGGATGACCAGGATATTTTATTCCAAAGAAAACTTGCATTTTATATCAGAACTCAGAAATAAATTCAACATTTCAATCACATGAACTACATATATCAAGCATGTAACACACTCTGTTTCTTAAAATCAAATCACAATGTATTCACTGTAACAGAATATATAGAAACACATCATTATTCAACTATGACAAAAATTAAATAGATTAACAGTAGTATTATTTAAGTAGAAGTCCATATTACCTATCTTCGTTTGAAGTAGAGTTCTCATTACCGAAAACAAGTCCACCAACACCCTGCATGCAAATTGTTGTCAGAGGAAAGCCATCTACCCAAAAAAGCAATGGATACTCACTGACTAACAATAAGAAGCCATGTTAGAGCAATGTTGAAACAAAAAGAAATTTCAAGTCAGTAATTTGTCTTATTGTCAAACAAAAGATCAAGCAAGTCGTTTAAGGTTCAAGACATCTGCACATAAACCTTATTCGCTCTATATAAGTCTTGGCACCGAAGATTGCAAACTTTCAGAGAGATACCTGGGCAACAGCATTGAGATTAAGGCGGCCAATCTTGAAATCCATCCTGAATTGATTCGGCAAGTATAACTAAGCGCCTTCCTAGCTGCAGATTTGAACAAAACAAAAAATAAAAAATAGAGAAGGGGGCAGCAAAGCTTTAAAATGGTTTTGAAACAGCTCCCATGAGACAGAACGAAGCCCTAATCTCGATGAATGAGTACCTCCAGCAAAAGAACGATGAGAGAAGCCCTAGAACAGATCAGACCGACTGAATGATCTCGAGGGGGTTAAGGCGACTAAGGACCAATCCCCACAAAATTGGTAATCGCGATGAGATTAGCAATCACGAATCTCGTGGAGAAGAACCAATAGCCGACAACGAGAAAACAGCGTATATTCACAATTGCGAGATTAACAATTAGGTCTCCCCTCCGATTGCGACGGCTGAGTTATGAACTCGATCTTCTTCGGAAGCCACCTTCCCTTTCTCTCCTTATGGTGACCGGACAGGACGAGGGATGGACGGGACGGGAATTCTCAGGTGCAGCTTTGGGAGAACTGCGAAGGTGGGACGGTCGAAGCAGTTACGTGCGACCGTGAGTCGAGAGTTGGAGGCGGCGTTCGGAGGTTGCCGGGGCTGATCGCGCGACGATGTCAGTAGAGGGGATCAACCGATCGAGAGAGCGAGGGAATTGAGGAGCAGACCAAACCAAATTAACTCATGTTTACCTTCCTTTTTTTTGGAATAAATAAATATAAGTTTGGTCGTATCAAAAAAACCCTATGAATTGTCTCCTACAAATTGATTGGCTGATGCTTCTCTGTGGATGATCCGGTAAGGACAGAGAAGCCCTACCAGATGACGTGGTAGTCAACATAATACCATGTGGAGGATGTCATGGTTGTCAGCTAAGCACCATGTGGCAGATGACGCGGAAGATAGCGCAGCGCCATGTGGCGAAAGACGTGGCAACCGGGACCATGATACTTAATGGATGGAGCACCTCATAACCAGATGCGTGAAAATGCGATCGGTAGGCACCTCTGGTCCACCAAAAGGACGACAGGCCAGTCGGAAGATCCATTGGTCCGAACGAGGCCAGCATTAGTCAACACAACTCCAGAGCCAGTCCTCCCTGCGAAGGCGACGGTCAGACTTCAGAGGCATTTAGTACAGATTATCCGAAAGAGCGGAAAGCCCGGTCGGTCAGCATACCGGTCCTCCCCGTGGAGGCGACGGTCAGATCTCAGCACTGCATATTCGACCGACCATTATAAAGTAGTAACTTTAAACATATCTCGTCCGAGTGCGCAAGCTGCTCGGTCGGCTCAGCTCATCAACAATATGATTCTCCTCGCGGAGGCGACAGAATAGCCTGGAGCTACGCTCGGCTGGACAAAATACTTCAATTG
>JBBPFP010000133.1:5566810-5584102 GCA_037974795.1 Kaempferia galanga | reverse complement strand
TGGCTCAGCTCAGCTCAGCTCATCAACAACACCGGTCCTCCCCGCAAAGCCGACCGAACGGCCTGGAGCTACGCTTGGCCGGACAAGATACTTCAGTTGATGATGCTCCACCCATCCTATCAGCACATGACCAGCCAACCTCTTAAGTCAGACATCACATACTGCCACATACGGAACACGCCGTAGATTTCTGACAAGTGTACAAAGGCGGCGCGCTCGATGAGGCAGGGTATCTGAGCTTACGTGGCAACTCACTATTGGTCGGTGTCACACGTGGCAGCTCACTATTGGCTGAGACACATCACTGCACTAGTCAAATGATGAGTGTCCGCTATAAATGGGGGCCCTCAGTCTCCGTTGCAAGTACATTCACACTTTTCCATGAGTCTTCACGCAATCCCATGCCGTCTTACGTTAAACGTTCAGTACTTTTTACTGTTCGTTGTTAGTGCATATTTCCTCGTGATCACATCACTGACTTGAACGTCGGAGTACCAAAGCAGAAGACCCTTTCCTTGATTTGGTTGCTAACGTTTGTCGGTCTGTGCAAGTGCTTCAGGTTCCGAACTGATGAGGAATCACTCGACTGACCTACCTCAGCTCAGTCTAGTTATCATCCACATCACAGACCGTTTTCTCAAAATCATCCACCTGATTCCATACAAGACCAACGGATCTTCGTTGTCTCTAGGTTAATTTCATCGATATTTCACATACTTGATAAATTTTATGTTCATAGTGTTGAAGTACAACAGAGGCTAATTTGATAATATATGAAAAATCTGTTAAAATGTAACTACATAAACTATAAAAAAAAATAAACACCGTCAATATTTATATAATATTTACTTTTTAATAAATTTTGAGATGAATTATCGATACAAATACCCATTGATTATCTCATCCTCTACATTTGCTATTATTACAGTAACTATATTAGTTACCCTAACTAAAAATTTTACTCTAAATTTTAAATAGGATAATTAAAAATTCTTTACATTAGTTATTTAAATTTTATAAATAATAATTCTATAAATTTATGGAATAAAACTCTTAACCTAAAAATAAAATAATATTTCTTTTCAATAGTTTTCCTTCCATTATTTTCAATCTCTCTCCCTCCCTTCCTTTCACATATATAATAATAACAAATAGAAAAGAGAGAAAAAAAATAATAAAAATTATAGAGTAATTAATATAATATATAATAAAAAAGGATTGTTTAAACTTAATAAAATATATAATTTATCTTAAATTTTAGAAAAATTGATATGAATGTTCCTATTTGACAAAATCATTTACTCCCTTAAGTGCCCTAAAAGGGACAAGACGACAATTTTACCCTTTTCACATGCAATTTCATAAAAAGAGAATTGAATGGCTGAGCTAGTTAGGTCAATAAAAGTTGAGAAAAAGAAAATTTTTCATGATTTTCATAAAAAAATAATAAGAAACCATCTCAATCCGAAAGAGGAAAGAAGATACGAAGCCGCAGGTAAACTTGCATACTTTCAGATGGGGTAAAACTACATTATTTTTACCCTTTCCATCGTATTTATCAATTATTATATATATGACCTTTATTATCTTTTTAAAACTTAATTGTGGATAAACGGTCAATTTATGACTTTTGAGGGGTCATATTGCTTTTGGTGCTCTGACTTGGTATCTTGGTCTAGGGGAGATCCCCTGGACCGCATACCCTGGACCGTTCCTGATCCACAGTGGTTTAGACCGTTGGATCACATCTGATCCAGGATTTGATCCTGGATCAGATGTGATCCAATGGTCCAAGCCGCTGTAGACCAGGGGCGGTCTAAAATTTACGGTCCAGAGAATCCACGCTCATCTTGGTCCGTTGAGATCGAGCAGAAGGGCAGGCGCTTCTTCTTCTTCTTCCTAGCCCACCGCAATTTTAACTAATTTCCACACAGACCCTAGTTTGTTTAGTCTTTCTTTGCTTCTCATACTTTCATAGTTTAATTAATCATCGTAACATACCTTTATTGGCGCCCTCAGTTTACTTGTTCCTTTTTTGTTCTGCAGTTTTTTTTTTTCTTGCATCTTTCAGATTGTATATCCATATCACTAAGTTGGACTAACTTGGAGCTTGAAATATTTTTTTTTTGGATAAAAGCAAGGAGTAATTT
The DNA here is from genome assembly GCA_037974795.1 of Kaempferia galanga. Taxonomy (NCBI): domain Eukaryota; kingdom Viridiplantae; phylum Streptophyta; class Magnoliopsida; order Zingiberales; family Zingiberaceae; genus Kaempferia; species Kaempferia galanga. The sequence goes on along the minus strand of JBBPFP010000133.1, from coordinate 5,581,952 downwards.
TTCCGATTAAAATAGCAAAAACAAACATCAACTCGTTAAGTGCTTGGACTGAGGATTTTGGTTGTAATGTTGTTCCCTGTATCACTTTGCAGAAACTTGCTTAACACTTATGGGAAGGAACTAGGAATGGATTCAGAAAGAGTTCCTAGAAACACGGCTGTAAGCGGGTTTGCGGAGGCATTAGCCAAAGCATGGAATGAACACAATAGTATCAGGTTGGATTCAAGAAATGTATTGGTTCTTACCTATACTCATGGATGAAAGTTCCCTAGTCCACCTTTTACATTTCAATTCAGTGCTGTAGTTATGGTGGTTGTCCAAAATGAGGAGCGCAACATGTATGATCATCACTGGCTCGCTAGCTGCTGTTCTAAAAGAGAAATGTCCTTGTTGTATAGCAATATATTCTCTCTTCTTTTGGTGTAAATTTTCATGTTAATGAAGGATATGATAAATCATTCAGGTTTACTGTCAGGTACTCTCTTCATATCACGTCTCTGTCTAGCATTATGATTTTGTGATTTCTTAGTGGAGTTGTTTGTAGAGGTTATAGTGATTGCATTAATATAATATTGCTTGGTATCTTATCTGAACAGATGGATTTCAATTTCTAGAAATGTTATCTTGGTACTCTTCCTCCTGGGTTTTTTCCTTAAACATTTTAACACACATGGTGTACTTACTATCCCAGCTGGAACAAAGAAGATTCAGCAAGAATTAGCCAAACCAAATGTGTTGGAAAGGTTTTCATTATTTCCCTTTTAATTCGTCAAATTTATTTTCTTTTGGTAATTTCCAAGTTTCGCTTGTAGTTATATGGTTTGTTTAACTGCTCTGTAGCAAGCCCTTTGATTGCTGGAGCAGAAACAACTTGTAATCGTACAATTTTCCCCCCAAATCTGTCTTTTCTGAAAATACTAAAGTTTGGATAACCTTAACCAATTTCTATTCCTAGATGGGATGTGTAAGTCTAACGAAATAATCTATAATTAGAGATCTGAACCATCTAAAAAGATTTTAACGTTGATCTGCAGTTTTGTGAAATACAATTTGGATGGTTTTGGCATGATGCACTCTGAATAGGTTAAGAAGCTGGTTGTGTCTGGATCAATTTTTTTTTCATGTTTTCTTGTCACATGGATTGTTTAGGTAATCAAATTTGCTATCTCCGACACCTTACTTTATCTTGATATTTCATTTTTGTAGTGTTGTTAGAGATGAAAGATTTGATGGTACGTTCCGTATAGTATACTCTCTATATCCCCTGACACTCTGAGAGTCGGTTCACTATGTGCCCAAAGGGTAGGTGGAGCGCTGTCTCTAGGAATATGTCATCCGTCCGAGCGAAGCTCCAGCCGTTCAGTCGCCTCCTCGAGGAGAACTGGTGCACAGGCCTATTGACAGGGCCGTCTGCTCGGTCGGATGAAATGCACTCGGGTTGTTTTTAGATGACTGACATGCTCCTGTGATCGTCCGGCGGATCGAGTCCCTAGGCCAAGCACCTCTACTGCTCTTTGCTATGCCGTGTTGGTTGTATTAACGGGGCCCATAAGTCGGACAGTCTAACAGACCCACATCCCCTGCCATGCCAGCATCTGCGCTAGTCCTTCGTTGACTGTACCTAAACTCCATAGGACTCTTCTGTACTACCAGATCAAACATCTATCTTACTCTCGGCATACTGCATATACTTGTAATGCTGTTTAGTTAGGAAAAAACATATATTAGAAGAGAATCATAAAATTAAGGGTGGTTTCGATACCTAGGTCCAGCAACTGGAAAAAAATATAAAAAAAATTAATGTTTTTTTGTTCAATAATGTATTTGAAGTGAAATTTTGTAAAGAATTTGGGATTGCAAAAACGTGTCAATTAACAACATGCATGCGTCAAATATTGTTGTAACAAGTCAAAATGAACGAGCGCATTTGTTTTTGTTTTTGTTTTTTTTTTTTGCGTCGTTTGCGTCAGCTGTTTTTTTTCCCTCCCTAGGTTGTGTTAATAATTTTTTGTATGGGTCCTGGCCTGTGCTGGCAGAGATTATGGGTTCAAGTATTAGAAATAGTCTCTTGAATAAGAAGAGATATAGTAGACCCTTTTCAGAGACCTGTATTGACCTTTTTTATTATTTCCTTTGGAGATTTTATATGATGTATCTGCTGGTAGGAAACAACATTTATGGTGACAGTGTAAGGGAAACATTAGTTGGGGTGCGGACGAGTAAAACCCCAACATTAGTAGACTATCCATTAACTCGTCTATTCGAACATTAGTAGGAATCATCACATTTAGTTCCTTGAAAGTTATGGCCATGGTAATGTAAGTTGCGTCAACATTTTCAGTCATCTATCAACAATTCACAATTTGCTTTCCGTGTGGATGGGCATGTCGTTAGCTGATGATAATCATTTTTCAAGTTTCAGCCAAACAATTTGATATTTGAATTGAGATATAGGTTCACAAGATCCTGCATGCATCAATCACCATTGTTAATAAATGTCCTTCATTTCCATCCAAAAAGATGAACCAAGTTCAGTTATTTGCAAAGGAGAAAAAGTTAAGACTTGATCAGCCATCACGTTTAGACAACTGTTTATTAATTTTTCAAGTTTTACAAATTCCAGTAGGAAAATTGTCTGCACCAAGTCCAAACGAGCCAAATGCAATATCTCTCACACAGTTGCAGATTAAGGACATCACAACTCATCCTTTACATGGAAGCACTCCTCGTCCCAGTAGTATGGGAACTTCATCTTGGCTGCCGTATGTGGCATGTCCCAGTCCTCGTATATAAAACTGTGTGTGATGCAAATCAATAAATACAAATTATAATAACCAAAATTCAAAATGTGATTAAAGATATTATAGGCCGATTACGTGTGACAATTAATATGAATAATATGCGAGAGTGTCAATTCAGTGATTTCTAGATCCTAGACTTTGCCCAAGTTTGCATTCATGCACAATTAGAACCAATTTCAATGCTGAAAACAAAATAAACAAAGCCTGAAAGAGACAGTTTTCTTTTAACCCTTAACCGTGCCATGCATACTAAAAGAAACATCAAGACGAAGGAGACAATTTTCTTTTGTTGCATCTGCCTTACTGGACTTACCTGCACGTGCTCTGAACTAGGAGCAAAAGGCCCACTCAAATTCTCAGGTTTAGAGAAAAAACTTGTTGCAATACACAGGTGCTGGTGTGTAGAGGAGAAGTGGCAAAACATCGAGGAGAAAAGCTACCAAATGATCTCTGGAAAGCAGTAATAGTGAGGAAGTTGAAGCATGACTTTTAGGAGGCCAATGAGAATATTGAGGAACAAAAATGGACCCAATGACTGAAGTGGATAATAGGATGGTGAGAATAGTGTAGAAAGGATAATTGAAATATTTTAATTTATAGATATATGATTGAGATTTTTCTACATTTGTTCTTCATATCAGAATGAATTTCCAAAGTCCTAAGGCGGTAAATATTTGCATTTGGATACACTAAAAGGGAATCCTAAACCAATTTATTTCTTAACTATTAAAAAACAAATCTAACTGGGCATATACCAGATACACAAAATGACAAAAATGAGCTTAAGCCAACAGAATACTAGAGATACTGCATCTACCATCTCTTACAAATCAATATGCTTAAACATAATACTACATAACATACAAATAAATCAGTATTTTTTCACTCATTAAAATATGCACAAGCTACTGCAGAATATTGAGCGTTTTAGATCTAGGCATATCAGTATTGCCTGAAGTTTAGATGCAAACTTGACCAGGAACTTAAATAATTACGATAGGATGATAAATAATACAAGGATCAGACATACAGGAGTGGATGTCAAGACTCAGGATTTATAAATATCCAAATAAGTAAAGCTAACAAAGATAAAGATGAACGGGACTATGATTAATGATGAATATTCCACGATAAGGTAGAAAAAAAGTAGACTTAGTTTTCCATGTGTAATCATCATGCATGGGAATGTTCTGTTTTTACATAAACAGAAGTTAGCAATCCTATCCAACTTCGAACAAACTCAAATTCAGGAAGATAGCATATAGGAAAATCATAATATATTTCAATTTGTGAAATATAACTAGCAATAACTTGAAACTATTAAATGGAATGCAGAATAGTTGGCGTATAGGGTCGAAATCTAACACTTTGACCGGTGGACGAGATATAACAATAAGTAACTGCAGGTCCTCATTCTCATCAGTATTCCAAATCTGCACAAGATATAAACTCCAATTCATTATAGAAAAATGAAAGTAGTTACTTTACCATTCTCAAGCTATAATTAAGTTTTGATATAGCTCATATAAAGTTAATGTATTCTTCTCTGTTGTGACTCTTCTACAAATCAAGTTGCCTAGAAAAAAGTGCCAGCTTAAAAGTTTATAGGAACACAATCAATAGCATCACTCCTCTGTGTCAGTATAGCATAAATGATTTTGTGCCTAAATGAAGCTTTCAGCTTGGTGTCAGTATACCATAAATGATTTTGCTCCTAACAAAATTTTCAGCTCATATAGTTAGTGTCATATTTGTGTGCTTGGAAAGCTTAGTGCTACCTGATGAGGTAAATTATCCAACCTTGAGCTTCAATGATCCTTTATCTTTTACCATCATTGGAAGTAACTGCTCATTCATATGAAGTAGCTAATTATATATAGCATTCTTTGCAAAGTAATCCCCCCATTAGGAGCTATCTCAAAGTGGTTTTATTTACACAACAAAATTCAGACAAAAAAGCTCCTTTTGTGTGATATGGTTACCTCATAGCTACTGCTAAAAGCTTACTGAAGCATGCTTGTTTCTGTGGCATATTTACATTGTTATAATTAATGGAGTAATCATTATCATCATCAAGCCACATTTATCTCAACATTTTGGTAATGGCTAATATTAATGGAGAAACAAAGTTAATAATTAACACAATTTCTTTCAAACTATAAATTGTTCCAATCTGAAACTAATGGTTGCTTGAACTGTCTTCTTCTTGTGCTACGGCTTTGTGGAAGCCACACACTGTAAATTGCCACTTACGTATCTTGTTCACCATTTTGATCCTCTATTTACCACAGTTTTGCTAAGATTCATGCACTTTTTTTTCTTGCTTTTTTTACACAGAAATGATACTAAAGAACTGCAAATGAGGAACAAATTTGAAATTTTAGTGGCATGGAATTGTTTTTCTACCTCTCAAATCTCTAATGCACCCTCTAGATATGAGCAGACCTGTCTCACAATATTCTATATCCCAGGTCATGACGTAGGTAGTCCTTGAGCTTGAATTGTCAAGGTGCATCAATTGAGTTCACACAACACAAGATAGTAGCCCTCAATTTGATCATACAAACATGTCAATGGTTTGCCAACCAAGTTTGGCTGGCCTCAAGACTCAGTATATGGTATCTGCACATAGGTATCCATGCTTCTCATTAAAGCCTTCAGATAATTGGTTTGTTCTTTGGAGAAATTTTACAAATACTATCATAATAGTAAATATACAAGGTTGGCAGAGTATCGAGGTAGAAGTCATCAAAACAGACTTCTTTGATTAAAACCTTGAAACCAAAGATGAAAACTAGAAATCAAAACCTACAAGAGAAGGAATCAGAATTATTTGGTGTAATATTAACTATCAATCAGTTATCAAAGAAATAAAATCATTCTTTGTCGGAGATATTATAGTATGAATGACCACAGCAACAACAATAAGATATGTGAAACTATGATGTAATGTGGTAAGACCACAGCAACAGCAATTAGATATATGAAACTATGATGTAATGTAGTAAACAAATTGAGCATAATACCTGGTGAGGATCATTCACGGGGATAGAAAATGTGCTATTTGCATAAATTGAGAACTTGGCAGGAGTCCCTGGGTACTTGAGTGAACTTGACCCCAGTAAAACAGTACCCTTCCCTTTTAGGACCACAAAGGTTTCTTCACAAGAGTGGCGATGAATTGGCGTGCGAGTGCCTACCGCGAATGTTTGTAGCCAAACTTCAATCTAACAAAAAGCTAGACATTCAGAGTAACCCTCTTATTTGAGAACACTCATAAAAGAGTAATATATTTGAAAGCATGCCACCTAATGGCTGACAATGATTGATTCCTTAATTCTTAAAACATTCCAAGAGCCAACTCATTGTTCCAAAGTAGTGTCTTCACTAGTAAAATGAGTTATGAATACACTACATGAAAGATGCATTCATTACCTATGGCATATAGTAAGTAGAAGTGTACTTTATCTAAAAGCCAAAAATTTGAGAGATGCAAGTATAAAGGAGAGTTGAACTAAAGTTTTTGGCCCAAACGATTTTCAGATGCACTTAACATTCCAATCTTATGGTAGTTCACCTGGAAATTTACTTATCACTTTCTTAGCATGATCTCAAACACCATAAAATTTATTATAGGTCCCAAATCGATTTAGATTAGCAAGAAGGAAAGCCTCTCTTTATGCCAATATGATGCATGATTAATCTCCTGGATCAGTTAAATGAGTGGTTTGGATAAATACTGAAAAAAAAAAAAACAATGCTACTTGACTTGAATAAAAAGAAATTGATTGCAAAAGAAACTCATATTAAATTGCTTCAGTGAAAGTTTAAGAACTCCAATTAAAACAGTTTATATCTTCAATTACTTACCTCTTTCATTCCATGTGAAACAGCACCTGCAATGGTGATGTGTGCCAAACCTCCTCTCCCAAAGTTATTTTGAGGCATATTACTTATATTTCTCACAATGGGAGTATCTAGATAAAGGAAAAGAAAGCATATCAATCAGCTTATGGTGACACTAACTTACGTCTCTTTATGATGTAGGGAAACAGGGAGGGACATTAAGGAAATTATTACCAGGCATTCTTAGTTGAATATTACCAAGTCTTTTATACCTATACTCCTTCGAGAATGTAATTTAATATATGAAAAACTCAAAAATTATGGTAATAAAGTGCATACAAAGTGACAACAAAGGATGGTATTGGTGATGCTTGATCTTTAAATAAGTCGTCTCAAAGATGGAGGATTACCATGTCAAGTGGGAACATGATACCCCAAACTACTTGAAACTACATTTGGTATCATGAGGGACCTTTTCAAACTCTATCATGGATTATGTGTGGGGTCTGAAATTCGTGTTATCATGTCATAATCAAATTGAGTCATTTTATGCCAATATAAAATTTTGATAATGATCTTAAACTAGTTAATTTTTCCCATAAAACGATTTTATAAAATGCAAATCAATTAAGCTTTTTAAAAGTTAGTTTCTATGGCATAAAGGTTGTTGGACTTGCTGATAAACATGGCGATGCATATCATCAGGTTGTGCCTAATTTTGCAGCCAAATAAACAGAACAATTCACTTGATAATGCAATCAAACAGGTCAGTTTTTTTGTATTATTTATCAAAGAGTTAATACTCAGCAACTAGCTTATATTATTTAGATCTAGCAAGCCATACAAATAATTCGTGCATCTTAATAAGAGGTATTCCGAAGCTGACACACTGCAGCAAACTACAAGAACTGCTCCCAGGAGAATATGCTTCTACAGGCCCTAGGTTGCAGACTAGATACAAGGAAGAAAAATTCATAAGTATGATCGGACATTGAACCTTGCGTGCAACCATAAAGACATCTTTTACTCAACAACGTAAAATAAAAAAGGCATATCGATTGCAACACCTACGGATTCGACACGATGCATAAAATTTTACAGACTGCAGACTTAACTTACTGATCTCAATTACAACTACATATAACCTACCAGATTACACAAAGTGGATGCGCCAGGAGGAACCGAACTATTCCATTCTACCGCGAGGAAGGGGAGCAGAACAGGAGAAAGAGATCGACTGACCTCTGTTAAAGCACTGGGCGAAAGCGGCGTCAACCGCGACTACCGCGAGGAAGAGAAAACAGAGCTTGGCGCCCTCGACGATCCCGCCCATCTTCCTCTCCTCCTCCCTCCCACTCTTCCCTCTATCGAAATTGGGTGCGATTCGAGTGTGTCTCAGCAGGCAAAAGCGAGGTCAGCAAAAGGGCTCCGCCTCTTTATCTTCGGGCATCGTATCGCGGCTCGGATCCTCTGGACCGGACCGCTTCTGATCCTAATGCGGATCGTTGGATCAGTGCGGATCTATGATCTGATCCAGGATCCGTGCTGATCTAACGGTCCGTGCTACGTGGATCAGGAGTGGTCCATGTAAGTGCGGACTAGAGGATCCGTGCTACGCGGCGCCAACCCTTAGAATTAATAATTTCATTTTCCTTTTTTTATAATATATATATATATGTGAAAAATTTTAATTTTACATAGTAATTGCACGTACGGGATCCTCTTATTCACAATTCATGGTCCCTTCTTAGCTAATATCAGGAGGACCGTTGGATCAGATCAAAGATCCATGTATTGGTTCCTCCTGATTTGATCCAACGACCCTCTTGATATGGACTAAGAAAGGACCAGAAGATTTACTCTCGAGCAATTATTTATCGAAGATGTCACTTGGAGACGTCTTCTATACAGACAGTCGCTCATTTAAGCTCATGTAAATGACTAAATCTCTTATTCCTGACAAAAAAAAATAAAAAAAATGACTTCAATGGTAATCGTGTTGCACAAAGATTTTATTAGTTATTTGTATCAGATAATCTTAGTAATTAGTTATCACATTGCAAATAAAGCCACACTAGCTTTGCACATATATAATCTTAGAAATTATACTACATTTTCATATTTAGGCCCTCTCTATTTACGAAATTCATCTCAGTAGCTCTGTGGCAGCCATCATCAAAGTTGAGGGAGTAGCCAAGAGGGTCATACTGGAGCCTGATCCTTCTTGTGCTCAAAGCTCTCGTGATCCTTGCTTTTATTCTCCACACGAGGCATCTTCGCGGTCGTGGCCTCCGGCCGCAATGTTCGACACACGCCACCCTGCTGGCCGAACCCATCTCCCAATTAACAAACACGGCCGACGATGAGAATGAGGATGAAGATGAGAAAGAAAAGTGGAGGGGAAGGATGGATCTAGAGTATCCATCTTTCCTTTAAGTGGGTCATTTATAGAACATGTTGGGGAACCGAGGGATTCCATGAAGGCTCAAACAAACATAAAGTCTGCAGCCAGATTCTGATGTCTGAAAAGACACTATATCTCTCTCTTTACTTTTAGCATTCATCAGACTCAAGCATGGCACATGTGATCATGATTGGATTCCCTCGTTATGTTTGATCAAATCATGAATTTTGGCAGGGCTTCCTCTCCTTAAACGAGGATGGAATTTTTGAATACTGAGCGAAGAGTAAAAGCTTCAGTAGCACAGGTGAAGTTGCATATGGCACAAATGGATAATTTTGTTGGTATATGACTGAGGAATGGATAGCCAGGCAGGCTAGCTGATGAGTAATGTCACATCGTGGCTGGCCATTGTCTTCTGCTCTTTTTTCCTTCATTTTTGATGAAGTTGAAACTGCTGAAAGATTATGAATATCTACCGAGTGAATGCATGGACAAGGAAGTATTCCCCTTCAGAGACTAATCTCTCAGATAAGGTTCGCCTGTGCACCATGAACCAATAATACATACAAATAATCTAGGCGACAGCGATTCAAGGAATTAAAGACCAAACAAAAAACTTTTAGAGAGAAATATTGTATAACTTAGTATCAAATCACTACGAGATCTTTCTAATTGATGATAAGAACATAGTTTACATCAGTCTCTCCTTGTTATGTCCTCGCATGAAGCACTGTTGCAGCATAGGATGAGAGTAGTCCGCATACTTCTCCCAAAGCCCCCTGTACTGGTCCATTCCAATCTTCATCCATGGCTTCCTGCGCCCATTGTAGTGCAAAACTGCACCACTTTCTACTTGCGATGGGTCGACGTCTGCGTGTCCGAGTCCGAGCACATGCCACTCAGCATCCAAATTCTCAACCAAGCCATGGAAGGTCAGCAGTCCCGGCGGCAAGGTGCCAGACTTCCACAATGTGTGATTGGCATTCCTCTCTTGCCAGTAGTGATATATCCCAGTCACATTCCTTCTTCTCCACTCCCTCAGATCAAAGACATTCATTCCGAATGCCCAGCCACACGCATCGGGATCGAAATGGGCACGGATCAGCGGGTGGGAGTAGTTCAAGTATCTATGGAACCCGTGGAAGGTCTCCCTGCAAGTATCAACAGCGCCCATCACGTTCCCGTTGAGGTTGAGCGAGAACAGCTCTGAAAGATCCCTCTGAACCACCACATCATCGTCAAGAAACGTGATCTTCTCCAATGCCGGGTAGACTTCTGGGATGTAAAATTTCAGGTGCTTGAGCATCGATGAGAATTTTGGGTTCCTGGACTTGTTTGGTGTTCGGTTGTTATCACCAGTTTCAGAGACAGGCATAGACGAGACATTTAGCCAGCTGAAATCTTCCACCATCTGGACCTCGATCGTTGCGCCTCGGAAGTTATTCATGGAGAACCAGGCCCTCATAGGTGCATAGTTCACCTCATCCGTGACCAGGTGGAATACCACCTTATCAGGATAATTTGAATTCATGGTAGTAGAGTTTACCACCACTGACACAGCAAGGATGTTGTCCGAGAAGACACAGTAATGGTAAAGACTATTATCTCTGAGCTTCTCTGTGATTTGCCTCCCTCCTGATAGATCTCGTTCAAGGCTTGAATTTGTAAACCACTGGAGGGTTAGCCTGATACGAAGACAAAATAATCCATTCGGGAGTTCTTCAGCGGCTATCTGCTCAGCCTCAGATTTCGTCTCTCCGTCCAAAGATTGGAATTGGCCTTTCATCTTCACAATCAGAGTCGCACTGTCATAGTGGAATTGCTGCTGAGCTTTATGGAGCAAAAGGGCCATATCACGAATTGTCGTTTCACATTCTGCAATGGTTAACGTCGATGCTCCGGTCAGAAGGGCTTGGTTGTTCTGAATTTGTGCACTTAGCTCTGCTTCAAACTGGGCATCACTGCTACCCTCGGAGACGACGACCAATGCCTTGGCAATGGATATCTGATCCATCATTTGCCTCGCGCATGAATAAGGGCACAGCGCATCGCCAGTAATGTCCGTACCCTCGCTAGTGCTCGAGCGATCAAAGTTCTGCTGCAGAGAAACACCATCGTCAACAACGGAAACAGAGATAACGGGTCGAGATATGATGCACCTGGGCGACCGACGACGGCGGAGTGGCTCTCGACGAAAGCTTCTCGCGGCAGAGCAGCACAAGGAGCAGGAGAACTGAGACGCCGAGGCCGGCTCCGACCATCCAGAACCACACGCTGCTGCCGTTCGACCTCCGCCTCGCCGGCCTCCGGAGGTCGAACGGTCTCCGCCTCATCCCTCGCTCGATCCTCAGAACCAACGACGACCGCCGGTCGGTCCGACCCGAAAGTTAGAATAATGTGCGCGCGTCACATCTGGCTGGCCTAACAAATGGGAACCGGGTGGCGGATCTTGAATTTGAGATCCATTATCGATGGTTCACCCATCTCTCCTATGTCATTTAGCTGGAGTTGCATTATCGGATCGGATCTAGATCCAAATGCACTCGGTTAGTGGAGTTAGGCTGCCGGACAACAAATTAGGCAGTCAGTGGTCAATACAGAGGAACCAATCAAATACGAAAATAAAATAATAATAAAAAATTACATATTTGACATGGTTCATCCACCAGGTAGTAAAAGCGATGCACTCACCCTGCCAATCCGATTTCAGGCTAACACGAAGGAGGCAACAGAAAGACTATTAGCCATTTAAGATAGACAGGTTTTTTTAACATTGAGCATCCATCAGGCACGAGCCTGGATTCATGAATGTTGAGCTCTTCTATCATATAATTCCTTGAGAACGTCCCCTCCTGGTAACCGATGGGCTCAGTGGATGCGATCAAGCTGTCGAGCCCTGTGATCCCTGTGGAGAGCTGCTGAACCGTGAGGATTGATGTTAAGCTTGCCGTGTAGCTTGAGTTGATAATTAGGACTACAAAGAGCCAGACAATCAACACAAATCGCCCAAGGCTACTAACTGTGTTCTCTCCTGTACATAATCCAGATGCATAAGAAGGAAGAAAAGCAAACCAGATTTATCAGATCCCACTGTAATTCTTACTTACTATGGGCAAAAAACATGGTTGAGAAACTAAACCTGCAAGATAGACACAGTAGCATAGCACAAGTCATTAAATATTGAAAACAATATAAAAATCTTGTATATAGAAATTCAAAATACAGGGTGCAGAGATGATGATGCACATTGCAATAGCTATCGCAGCACAGGGTACTCACCAAAACATTGTTGCTATTTGTTGTCTAGGCTTACCACGAAACTCGGGGTTCATTCGATGTTCAAGAATCCAAACAACTGCTCCCATGAGAACAAAGAAAGCTCCAGTTGCACACCACATCTTTACTGAAAATGGTTTCAGGAAGGCCAAAGCGCTTGTGCTGTGCTCTTGGACGCGAGTAACAATAACAAGTCCTGATTCAGTGTATGGCTGTGTAAAATCAGCTATCTTTGTTCTGTTTCTCACTATAGCAATGTCCCCTACAACAGCATCAAGTTCCTGAAGAGAGAGAGGAATTACAAATGAAGGAGATTGACGTGAAAACGAATCAGCATAGTTTTAGGACAGGATCAAGTCCTTACATTTTGAGCTAACATTTTCACAATTTCCTCATAATTTGGATTTGTAGAACCATTTCCAATCAGCATAAATGAACATGGAACTGGATAAGGCAGCAGCTTAATCGCGGCATTGAATACATCAATGCAAAAGCCACCAAGATTGCTTGAGTTTGAAGTGTCTGACACAAATTGTTTGAAACTTGCTCGATTAGGAACGCCAATCCTTAGAGGCTTCCCACTGTTTGGAAACACCCAGCCACGAGGAAGCACTGTTGTATCTCCAGGCCATATGACACTGTATAGCTTCTGCCTTCGGGTGGATCTATTTGGTGGCTGCTGATACAAAACCTCAGGAGCTGCAACTGATAGACCATAGTAGTTAGTCCAGTACCCTATCAACCGAGATCCAGTTCCATTGACATTCAGAATGTCATAAGCTGCTCGGATGAGTTCCCTATCTGAATCAAATTGAACTTGGCCTGAAAGGCCTGTAAAGTTTGTGAGCAGCAGTTGCTGGAGCAAGCTTTCACCATCATCAAAAACTTGCAGGGATGACAGGTGAAGCCTACTACCCTTAGCATCATGCAAAAGAGGATCACTAGAGAAGTGGATTGTTTTTCCTTCATCTAGAAATTGGTTGATTGCGCGAGCAGCCAACCAAATCGAGTCGTAGGCATACAGAGCATAGCTGTTCAATCCTAAAGTAGCTTCTCCTTCGCGAATCATGCCATTCCATCTAGATATAAATCTCTTATTCAGAGCAGAATCTGGAGTATGGTGGCGAAGAACAATGGTTCCTTGTATAAGGCTCATCATGTTTGGATCAGCTGTTATGAATGAATCCAAATAGGAAGCAAGCCAATCAGTAGCTATCCACACATATCCAGTGCCCATCATCCCTAGGCCTTTTGCAATGGAAAAAATGTTCATCCCCGAGTCAGGATTGACATGGACAATGTATACTCGAGACTCCATCAGGTTGACTCTCACCAACAAGTCATTAATCACATTCAAGCCAGCATTTGGAGGGAAACCTGCTTTACAGGAGATCTTAGACCGCTTCTTTGCTAATGCATCCCCAAGAGCTATCACTCCTCCCCTTCCATAGTCATCGTCCACATAGATGGCAGTTACCTCTCTCCATCCATAGAACTCAACCAGATCAGCCAGTGCCTTCATCTGGAAGTGATCACTATGAGTTGTTCGAACGAAGTACGGATATTGCAGTGGAGAAAGGCCTGGATCTGTGGCACCAAAAGCTAATAGCGGCACGCGAAGTTCATTAACAACATGGGAGATGATATGGGCTATGGTGGAGGATTGAGGACCAACAACAGCCACCACATTTTTCTCCATCAGTTGCAAGGCTGCATTCCATGTATGATTCCAATCATTTACAGTCTTTATATTAGTGCAATCGAAGAAATGACCGAGTTAAACAGACTAGGCAGGCAATCAATCTAATTTAAGCCCCCCAAATCCCTTAGCATTCTACCATTTTTCATTTGGTGTGTGCAGAATCATTGACATTAGTTACATATCAGTTTGATACACACATCTTGTGTAGGCTATAAAATGTATATATGAATTCTATCTTTTTATACAACTTTTTTTTTTCAATAGATATCAAATATGAACAGTTTGTATTTATATCAAACAGTAAACATTCTAAAAGTTCTGAAGGCTGTAGTGCATAAGCCAAACTAATACATAATCTAACTCAAATCCTATTAAACAGTAAAAAAAAAAAACAATTCATGGTATTCTTAAGTGTGATAATTAGTCCATAATTTAAGTCAAATCCCTACTAGCTAGATATCAGTTTGTATAATTCACCTTCAATTGTGCCAAGAAAACCACTGCAATTTGTATCTTGTGTAATAACATTCAGTTTAGTCCCTGACAGGGTGGCCGGGTCGGCGTTGACATCTTCGACGGCTAGTTGGATCCCGAGCATCGCCGCCCTTCCGATGGTAGAGTTGTAGGTGAAAAGAGCGCCAACATTCACCGTCGAAGGTCTGGCGGAGGCACTGCTTCCGTTGCCAGCCGCCGCTGCTGCCCAAGCAACAAGTCCGGTCAAGGTCCACAAGACCCGCAGCCAAGTCAAGGCCATTGGACGGACTACAGCAAATCAGACTCGAATTGTTACTATTTAAGGAATTGTTGCTCGAAATGAAATTTTTATTGAAAAGAGAAAGAAATTAAAAACTGAAACTGAAAACAGAAAGCAGAAAGGTACACTCAAACCCAGCGCGATTTTCTAGTCCGTAAATTCTTGGACCGCTCCTGATCCAGTAATTCACGACTGTCAGATCAGGCACTCGGGAGCCTGATCAGATCCCGACCGTCCAATCAAATCAAGTCCTGAATCTGATCGAACGCTCAGGATCTGATCGGACTCCTGGGCGCCCGATCTGACGGCCGCTCTGCCCTGGAACAGGAGCGGTGCAGGGCAGAGCGGCACAGAGGATC
>JBBPFP010000133.1:5520959-5550554 GCA_037974795.1 Kaempferia galanga | reverse complement strand
AAAATAGATTTGAGATTAATTTTCAACGAATATAATGTCTGATTTTTTTCTATGTAAAAGATCGCTAAAGTGCGAGACCATTTTAAAGAGGTCGTTCAGTTGACAGCCTGACAGGTGACGACTTCATCTCCAATATAACAATATTACTATTATTAGCTGGAGAAATCAGAAGGAATTATCGACATTGTGTACACTAGTTGCATTCAACAAAAATGGAATCAAAATCAGCATTAGATCTCGTCGTTTCGTGTCACATTACATGAAATCTAAAACAATAACTTTTAGTCTCGGGTGTAGCGGTAAGAGTATTCAGTTGTTTCCAATTCGATTCCTAATTACGATATATTTGTTAGGATATTTCTTCTAAATGAAACTCGTAACTACCTATCGTGTGTGCTTTTTAATTTATTCTAATGGCCGATGGAAAACATCCACAGAGCCAACACAGGCTCGATGTTACCTAACCTGATTAGTTTTTTTTAAACAATAACTTCTGTGATTGCACTACTAACACTTTTTCTTTGAAAAAAAAAGTGATGCAGGCCCGTATAATTTATCGGTATGATGATAAAAATTATCATGCTTCCTCTACACATTTTTTTTTTTCTTCTAAAGGAAAAAAATAGAGCTTTGCGTCAAAGACAGATTTTCTATGGTTACGTAATGTGACACAAGATTAGTGAGGGAACTTGCAATCTACAAAGAAAGAAACAAGAAAAACAGAGAGGCTGACCTGGAATCTATTCCATGACGGTGGTTGAAATCTGAAAGAACATATCTATTTCTTCTAACAACTTTTCATGCTCTGGTTTACTCTCATTGCTGCTGTACATATTCGACGACAGCATAAGTTGGATGAGCACATTGCAGATATCACCCGTATCGTCATGGTTTTTGATTGCTTTGGGAAGATCCTCCTTTGGAGTCTGCTCTCTGAAGCTATATGTGTATACTTGCTTTCTGCAAACCTGACAGAATTATAAACGAAAAACAAACAAAAGGATAAGTAACTTCTAATGGATGAATCCTCATGGAGGGTATGACCAAGAAAAACTCATAGAGGATATCTGAATTTACTTCAGAAGTATAGGGTGTTTAACATCAAAGAAAATGTCTACATCACACAAGAGAGAACTCTGACCTGGAACAAGTGATGGATAGTATCAACCTGCTCTTTGTTCATATATTTCCTTATAGCCAATTCCTTAAAAAGCTTAACCATATCTGGCGTCAAATTACATGCTGAAAGGTTGCCAAGTATCCCAGAGATACATGAACTACTGAACACTGAGTTCAACCATGGAGGTGATTCATTCAGTTGGAGTAAAATGATGGCGACATGAGCTGCAGGCTTGTGTTGATTTATGAAAGATCTTGATGCCAAACTAGGTGCAGCTAAAGCCATTGCTAATTCCTCCATGATAATCCTAAACCATCTGGAATTTCTTATCACCTTCTTCTCCAGCAGCCCCAACTTTTCCCACCCTAAAAGCCTTGAAAGACAAACACGACAAGCTGTGGCAGTTGAAAAGTCTTCATAGAAAAGCAAGCCTTCTGTAACAGTCATAATAGATTCTAGATATTTCATAGATAACTTTAGATCATTATTACTTTTTTCCCTCTGATCCGAAATTCTGGCCAGAAGCTCCATCAGACAATGTGAAGAAACCAACTTCACAACTGTAGGTCCGAAGTGCAACAGCCTACATATATCATGGCATTTGATACAGAAGACTGATGATCCATGAACTTCATCAGATGATTGAAAAAATTCCTGCCAATCTATACCTCCCGGGAAAATGATATGAGAACTGAAAGAAAATTGATTAATTGCACATCAAATGATTTGTATAAACCACTACAGTTAAGACCACTAACCTTCTCAAAGTGAAAAAATATAGTAAAAGAACAAAAATTAAGGTCTCTCCTTCTGGCGTATCCTCATCACCAGAAACTAATGTCGGACCTTTTCCACATGATCTTTGTACAATTTTCTCAAGCGTGAAGGCTAGTGACTTGTCCAGTAGTATAGCTTTTGCTGCTTGCACAAGTATTTGTCTGGTGGAATAGTGCATGATGAGACTGAAAATAGCAATTATCAGGATCTCTTCTTGACCAAACGTGGAGGAAGTTAATTTAGTCTTCAAATGCTCAAGCAACTGCTCAAACAGATAATCCAATAAGATTTTCACAATTATGGGTTGTTTCAAACTGGCTTGAAAGAGATATATCTCTACCTATATAAATCAATAGGTCCTCCTAAAACAAACTAAAAAACTGAAGATTCACCATGCAACATATATTAGAAAACTTTTACTCTGTTGCCTCCAAAATCTATATAGTATGCTACCAAATGATTTTGGACTTGCAAAAGCTAATTTCATCATATTAGGATATGCTGGAGTTATGACAGTATACGGAATATATCTAGTGGTTTGAGCAGGGTAAGAAGGAAACTGCATATATGATTCCATCCACAAAATGAGATAAGCAATACCTTCAGTATGATTCCATGCCAATCTTCATCTTGGCAAAGAGCTGCATGATCTACCAAATAAAGGACATTGAAAATTAAGAGGCTGCAGGTTTCAATCTGATTGAAGTATACAGAGTAAAAGACCTTCCGGAGTGTTCCAGCAATGCCATGCAAGATGAACTCATTAGATGCCCTAGGAAAGATATTTAGGATGCCTGCCATGGCAGTTATCAAATGTACTATATCATTTTTCCTGTCTTCTTCTAACCCTTCTACTAGTAATGATAGCATCAATTGGATAACAAAGTTATCTCCAGAAACTATTAGTTCTGCTATCATCTGGATATCTAGTAGTTTAATAGAATTTGCTTGCAGACAAATTTGATCCTTGTTTGTGCTATATGATCGGCAGACATTCAAGATCAGGAAAGAGAGTGGTGTCAAGATTTCTTCCTGCTGGAAAAGCCATTTTAATGCTCTTGGATGTAGGTCTATAGAGAGCAAATCCCAATCCATTTGAGCTATCAAATTGAAGATAAACTTTTCTACCTCTGTACTGTATGGTATTTTATAGTTCAATGTATCACTTCTGACAAGAGCATAAAGATGCACCAACTGAGAACCTATCATAGGATGAGCAGCTCCCGATGACAAGTTATTGTAATTAACAAGAATGTATTGCTCCAAAGAAGCCAATAATTGATTCCCATCAGTAATCCTGGAAGAAATTTATACACCATAAGCTAATCTAAAACATTATACAATAGATGGAGTGACAGCATATTACCTATCACCATATAATGAGCTGACATATAGCAGCATAAGAACAGCACTCTGACAGCAAGCAAGAAATGAATCTTGTAAGTTGCTCTGACCAAGTAGATATATCAGTTCTAGAGGATCGCAAGGAAGATTGAGATAGCAATCTCTGATGGGTTCCCCAAGATCAGGGCCTAAAAGTAGATCAATAACTGAACTTAGCATCATATATATTCTTGTTTTCATCTTCACTGTGGGAAAGAATCCCAAACAACCAAATGCTAAACTGAACCAAGATGATGAAACCAAAAATTCAGCAAAACATCGGGCTACAATTTCAGAACCTTTTAGTAATATTAGATGAAAAATTTCAAGAATACCCAGTACAATTTCCTCATCTTGCATTTCATCAATAACTCTTGCAAGCCAAGGTAATAGATATTTTTCACAAGTTTCAGTAATCTGCTTCTCCAGTTCCTGTTTAGCACATGTTATGGAACATTCTTCAACAATAGATGAGTACAATTCTTTTACGAGGTAGAGTGAGTATAAAAATATGACTGAATCTTCCTGAGATGAAATAGATGAAATGATGGCATTTCTAGATGCCTCTTGCATCAAGGGTGCTAATTGATTTATATTGCAGGAAGATGGTGATTTAAGAAGTTCCACAAATGTCAAGCAGGCCAAGTTGAAAGCTTCAGAAACAATGGGAAGCACAACTGTAGCTTTCCTTTTGAAAAGTTGTGCCAAGATCCCTGCTAATTCCTCTACTTGAGAAATGGACATAATTCCTGGGCAATGTGTGATGCAAGTCCAAACAAGTTTTAGAGCATGATTTTGAACTGGATGAAGAGGTATCTCAATTACATACCGTAAGACTGGAAGCAATATATGAAAACCTACTGCAAGTCTATGTACAAAGACTTCGTCAGCAGTTGCTAAAATATCAAGAATATGAAGACAAGAAATGATGACAGAATCATTGTTTCCTGCAGGTTGCATATTAACATCATAACATAAAATAATAAGCAACTTTTCCATCTGGATATGTGATATGTATACTAAACTCAAAGATACTACCTGACAATCTGAGTACTTCAAAAACATAATCTGCAATGTCCTTTTCAATTAGAGCTTGAATTTGTTTCAAAGAACTAAAACCAGATGAGACAGTGTGAAAGATCAAGTCCAAGGTGTTAGTTTGCAATTGGATGTCAGAAGAAAGCAGAGGACCTTTAATAGCATCAGCAAACATGTCAACAAGAGATGAAGACAGGAACAATCCATCTTCTTTCAGCATCTTATCCCTTGCACTGTTCAAACCAAGCAATTGGCTATTTCCAAACAAGTTCTCGAAAACACCCTGCTGAGCTAACACCAAAAGCAATGCTGGATATGCACATGAACACGATTCCAATTTGAGATACTAAAGCCAATAAAAGATGAATAGAGTTTAATATATTCTGAAATCAGTTAACAATGTCAAGTAATTAACCTGCTAGTTAATCTACAAGGAAAATGGAGATTAGAATCCTACGCTGATCGACAATCTGTAAATGTAATGGATCTTTTTATCAGCAAAACAAAGTGAAACATTTAAATAGCACATTTTCAAGCATCCCCTAACAAGCTTAGATAGATTATTGAGCTCCATAAGCATCAGCCCATTATGCCCCATCCTCTAACGATGTTCCCCGGAAAATATGAAGAGAATTCAAATCTCTAGATAAGTTTAGGAGGTAAAGTAATTGAACAGATTCTTAGAAAACTGTCTTGGGCAGGCGCCTAGCAATTTTTTCCCCTACCAAATAACCCCAGTTTGAGGTATCTAGATGTTTTGATGAAGAAACTAAAACCATTCAAAAGCCTATATATGTATATTATCTGGAAATCCACATTTTTGAATGATTACCAGTTTTGGGGTTTATAATGCTCTTTTGAATTGTATTTTAGGATAGTGGTAGTATTTGGAGAAGACGGTTAACTAATGATCATGTTGGGCATTTTGAAAGGGATATCTGAATTGTTGATAAAACTAGGCATCATTGGGGGCATTCCCAAGTTAACAACATTTGTTCCAGCACACACAAAAGAATGGTGGTAGGCCAGTAGCAACTGACAGAAGTTGTGTATGGCCTGTACTTGGTATGAAAACTTGAAATCTACAGATGCAAATCTAACCAGTAAGATTTGATTTATCCAAAAATGGATACAATTAAATGACACCAAAGTCGATGAGTCTACTTAACCAATTATGGCATGACTACTCGGAGTCAACATCCACTCAAGATATAGCATATTTACGAAGTCAATCTGCTGATTTCTCCATAGTCATCAATCCTTGAATACTTGAGACAAAAGTGCTATTCACAATTACAATAGAAGACTGAAAATACAGAAGCTAGTCCCATATCAAATTAAAAAAGAGAAAGGATGTGACTGACCTATGCAATTTGTGCGAACATCGTCCTTTTGGGCCTTGAGCAAAGTTTCAAGCGCAAGTTTCAGCAATGATTCTCCTATTAATGAGTGATCATTTTCAGAGTTGCTCTCATCAGTCCATGGCATAACCTGTTGGAGAAACATCTTATAAAGCACAAACAGGATCTCCCCCCGAATCTCTTCACTGTTGCAAAGCAAAACAAACAATTATTTTAATGTTTGGATGAGGTAAAGATCCTAAGATTATTCAAAACCTTTCTACTTCACCTTGGCAACTGAAGACCCGTGACAAGTATTGAGAAAAGGGCAGTCTTATCTCTAATATGGGCTGCTGGGTTACAGTCCTGGCGAGAATTAAGCAACACTCCCAAGCAATGCAGCTGCGTCAAGAGGGTACAAATTAGAAATGATTTTAAAGCATAAGGGAAAATTGAATAGCACAGAAGAAAGCATCAGATATTTGGAATGTCCAATTTCAGCAATACTAGTAAAGGTTGGTAGCACAGTTAGTCTGGTAAATTTGTGAAATCGACTAATTAGCGTAGCGACTGTGAGGAGGCACAAAATCAAATTGAGTAGAGCAAACGGCTACCATGAAGAATTGCCGTCGGCTCCAAGCAAGCCCGCCCGAGGAGATGAAATCCGAGACGCGAGAGACTAAATCCCCAAACACGGAGCGGGGAAGTCCGCACTCTGAAAGATCGGAGACAAGGTCGATCAACTGGCGTGCAAGAGGCTCGTCATCGAAGGATGCGAGCGCCCGCACAAGGGGAGACACGATAAGGTGAGGCTGACGGCCGGCCAGGCGGCGAACGAAGTCGGGGCAGCGGATTGCGGTGGATAGCTGAGAGAGGGCGTAGGAGACGTGGTGAGTGAGGGCGCGTGGATCGGAGAGCAGCGCTGAGAGGCAAGCGAGGCAGATCACGCCGCCCTCCGACGTCGCAATCGCCATCGACGGCCGGTGCCCCTTCCCGCACCCGGCCATCTCACGATCCTCGTCGGCATCTTCGTCGAACGACTCCATCTGCCATCCTTCTCCGCCTTCTTCTTGGAAGACTACTCCGTTGCGACGCATCGATGAGATTGGCGGAGAGGTCGAGATTTGAAATGACCGGCGCGATTTTGAGTCGGACAGTCAATTTATTCCGAGCGCGGATCGCGGACCGCCGGATCCGCACGGAGCGCCTATTAGATCATCGCTCCGCGCTGATCGAACGGCCAGCGCTGCACGAACCAGGGATCCGGAAATATTTATTCCCTACAAGCTTCAAAATATTCACTTTGGCCCCTCGGGTAACAATAATTCACTGATGGCGCTGCCGTGCTGGTAAAAGGGCTGTCATTTAAATGCGATAGTGAAATTATCAGAGTAGTTTTAAAATTGTCATATGTACCTATTTTTCATTTTGTTCCTACTAATCGATTGACTTTTTTTTTTTACTGGTCGAATCGATTTTTATCTGTATTGAAACAGTGAAATTTTGAACAATTAATTTATTTTTTTTATCAAAATTGATTTTAGACAAAATTGATGGATATGACACTAATTTTTATGTATTTGACTGGTTCTTCTTATTATACATATATTTTTAAAAGTCAATTTAACGAAATACTTTTGAAGAGTTTTCGTCCCAAAAACTAGCTTGATCTTTCTTGCATTGAAAAACTTTGAAGTGCTAGTTTTCAGCCTGAAAAAGCATGAATGAAGTTGTACAATAAGTTCTTTCCCGAGCCTTTTAGAATCACAAAGGATGAGCATGATATACAAATTTTGAATTATAAGTCGACTTATACAAAACTGTGAAAGAAAATCTTGTTAAGGAAATACTCCTTTGCTTTACATTTTGAATCGTGAATTTGTTATTTCATAATTTTTCAGTAGTTTCACGAGAAGGATCAAATATACATCAGAGAGTGAAAATATAAAATTTAAAACATTTTCTAATTATATAAAAAGGTCGGTCATTCCACGGGCTAAAATTTAACGTACAGATGTCTTATTTTATTAATGTATAGATAGAAATATTTTTCCAATTAACACACAACGGGGTGGTTGCGCAGTTGGCTAGCGCGTAGGTCTCATAGCTTGATGAGTAATCCTGAGGTCGAGAGTTCGAGCCTCTCTCACCCCACACTTTCTCTTGGTGATGATGATTAACGCACTTCGGTGACGTCAGGGTTCGTCACAACCATCTGATTATCGGATGACACAAGTGCTTCTGAGCCAAGATTTTTGCTAAAATGTTTTTTTTTAAAATTATCATACAAATAAGGTGGTCGTCCTCGGTGGGTCAAGAGTTCAACTGCAGTTCTATCAGGTGCAGTAGATAGGTTTGTCTCGTTTTTTTTATTATATTAATATCTTTAATTATCATTTTAATTCTGTATATTTAGAATAATAATTTTTTAATTAGTAGTTGATATTAAATGAAATAGATTGATAAAAAAACTAATTCTCATGTATATTCTTCTATCTCTCCTAAATATTAAAAAGCGCAAAAATAAAAAAACAAATCCTCTCATCGAAACTGAGCCCCCATTGATGTTTATACTTCAAGATTCATAAGCTACAATTACCAAAGCAATTAGCAACTAAGAAAAAGTGCTAAAAACAACTAGAATGAGCATTGAGCATCCCTAATATAATGAAAAGAAAAAAAAAACAAAAAAATAAAGGGAAAATATAAATATATATCAGTCTACTGATCTAGTTCAACTGGTTGGTAAAAGTAGGATTCATAATACAACACGGCGGAAGCGCCATTACCTACAAGCAGGAACTCAAAAAATGGTCTCTACAAGCAAGGAACTCGCAAAGTGGTCTAGCTATAATCCTTGCTCGCCTCATTGATGCATTGCTCTTAAATGATTTTGTTTCTGGCATCTTCGAGTTTCTTCAATATTTCTCCTGGAGTTCTATCGAGTTCATCAGCAATCTTCCTCTGCAAATCAGGAGGAAGAGTTGGGAACTGCTCACATAGATCACCATCAATTACATCCTGCAGAACAAATAGAGCAAAATCACATGAGATGAGTATTACATAATCTGTCTGCACTCTGTTCTTAGCTTCGATGACGAGTAATATTCCCTGTATATTCTAACTCAATTATTAGCTATAGCCTATAGGTCCCATTCCAGCTCAATTACTTGAAGGAAAAATTTATACTCAGACAAATGGAACATTTAAAATATCTCTATAAATTTGAAGACTCACCTTGACAGGGAAATAAGCAGATCTGAAGGCCATATGATCCCTACCACACAAAGGCGGATGTTCTTGCCTCATGTGCATTTCCAAGTGGGAAAAGAAATCCACATCTTCTCTGGAAATAAATGGAAGTAATGCACCTACACTTCCCATCACAGTCCCATATATAACACATTCACCTCCTCCAGGTATCAAAGAGGCCTTTTGCAAGCATGTCACAACATCTCCTATATGAAACTGCACAATCTCCTCGACTTTATTAGGAGCACCATTCAACTTCCCTTGCTCCCACTTTATTTTACCTCCTGTGGGATCTTCCTCGATCTCATCTGATAAATCTTGTGGCAGTCGAACAAAGTATACATTTCCAAACTTGTCAGCTCCAGCCATGGTGTCAAAATCTATGTGATGTGCTGCAGTGAGCCACCTTGGGACAGAATCATCCGCAAATATGTAAAGTTGGTTTTCATCCCTTCTGTACTTGCAGTAATGAAATGACTGCAAGAAAAGATTTAAATGATATCAAGTTCGCAAAAATAGCCATATATGCAGTGGGAAAATTCCTGCTTGAATTGGGTTGAACCATGTGCAATTGTTCAAATGAATCCAAACAAGAACTCATGCATGGAAATACAATATCAAATGCTCAAACACATCCATAAGATGCAAAGGTGAGCAATAAATTCACGGGCATTTCTAATTAATGATCACGTTTACCTAGGGATAATCAAACACAAGCAAATTGGTTGAAGTTGAAACATGTGAAAAGAGTAATCAACTAAAGTGTATCCAAGGAATATATAGTTACATGATCCTGGCCTAGTTCAGCCTTGTAAGAAAAATGATCCATGATACCTTAAACTAAATTCACGAGGGGTAAACATTGAGGTCCATCCTAGAAAGGAATTAGCACGCACCAGTAAGAGACATAACAATAGTTGTGTGAAAATCATGTCACGAGAATGTATAAGAAGAAAGAACACCATCACCAAGATAGGTCTTCTCCAACTGTGTACTATTGGAATAAATCAAGCAAGAACCACATACATATATATTCCACAACAAGTTATAAAAACTCACATATAGTAAACAGTTGACAATAAAACTTGCCATTAAGAAAGATTATCAACTCGATATGACTAATTGGAAGCAAAAAGAGAAAGGGTTGGTCTGGTACAAAGAGAAAGGCTCCCATTTGCAACAAAAAAAAAAAAAAAAAATCAAACTCAAACTATTGATTGAATGATAAAATAAGTTTATTTGCCAAATATGTACAAGAAGCTATAGGGCATCATAATGATCCATTGGACAGATGATACCTTTTACAATAGCATTACAGATTAAACACCTTCTGTAACATTTTTGCAAATCTCTAAAATTATTTATCTAACCCATTTGGGTAACCTAGCATTGGAATCCAGCCTGAATTGGAACAAGTACCTGAGGCAAGAAGCAGATAACAGAGTGACTAATAGCTGCACACCTACTCATTCTAGGCCAAGAATTGAGCATTAGTCCATGTGAAATCAAGCCTTTGGGGGGACGATTTTAATACTCCAATTAATCCCACGTCAAAATTAAGAAGAGGATAGTTTCTAAGACAGATGCTTTTCTGGACTATAGGGCTAGAACTCTGAAATATCTGGAAGGGATGACCACAGAACTAACATTCAGAATCCTCTGACATAAAATGGGATGATAGACTTAAACCTATCCCTCAACTAGCAATATGTGTGTTTATTTATAACTTGTTTAGCTGTGATCTTCCTTCGGTTAATTAATAAACTTTGTTAGTTTTATATGCTAGTAATTTTTATTTTTATCAATTTAAAAATTATTATAATAATTTTTAACGCCGGCAACATATGCACTGCCACTCTGTCCTAGAAAAGCTTTTAAAATTTTGCCATCAATTCTATAGGTGTCCTCTCTAAAGATATTTCAAAGGAATGATTGTTATCATGTAACTTTGTTCATAATATACTGGCAAACTGACAGCAAACGAAAGAAAACACTCCACACTAGCAACCTTAGGTTCTCACTATAGTTTGATAGGATTTCTTGTCAATCCAACCTATCTTTCCCTAAAAACCCATGTGTTCAGGGTATTTTTTTCTATGTATCCTTTGAAAGATAATTCAAAAGAATGGTTGTTATCAAATAATTTGTTAATGAGGTATTGACACACTTTCAGTTTTTAAAAAAACACTCCGCATAGGCAACCTTATAGATTCTTACTAAAATTTCATAGGATTTCTTATCCAACCAAGCTTCCTTTTGATAAAAGCCCAATGTGTTAAGGAAAAAAGTAATTTTATAAGAACATTTAGAAGATCAACAAATTAGTTGCATTATATTTAGTAACCGGAATTGATGTGGATTGAATATCTTATGTGATTCTAATAACTCCGATTAGTGTAAGAAAAGTTATTTTAGATCCAAACATTGAGAAGTTTGTTCATAAAATTTTAAACCTGTTGGCAATCTTATACCAGAAGTAGAACAATAAATTAGCTCTGCTTGAAAATTGTCAAGCATGGGCAATTATATATGGCAAATTCTACTAATCAAGGCTCAAAAATGAACATAATTAGGCCAATAGAAAGAGCCTTGATCCCAAAAAAAGCTTTGATGGGAGCTAAAAGATTGGCTTAGTCAAACCACAATTTGCAAGAGTTCCTTCATGATCAGCACAAATAACTAACAAAGTAAAGTAATGAACAAAGATCAGAGACTAAAGATAAGTATTATAACACAATAAAGAAAGCATACCTCCTGGATATCACCAACATAAATCCTATCACGATATGTATTGATAGAAACAATAGTGTGAGGAAAGAGCTTGTTTTCACATTTTCTGAGCAACCTCCTTTTTCCTAGGTCATACAATCTGAGTACTGGACCAATACCTGCAAGGAGTCTCCCCTGAAACTGGTGCAAAGCAAGTGGAACTCCCTCTACTTGTGTCTTGTGCAAAAGCTCAAGAGACTTTCCTTCCTCAACAAATCTATATATGTGAATGAACCCAGCAGTAACAGTTCTCTTAGGCCAGAATTGTAGTCCTTTTGCAGTTCCAACAGCCAAAAGTGCCCCATACTCCTTATCATGGAAGTTCACTGTACAAATGCTAAATGCTGCTTCGTTGTCTTGAAGTTCCAACAGACAAGTTGTATTTCCTGTTTTGGGATCAAGAACTCTGATGCAAGAGGCCCACCGATCTGACTCTGCCTTTGGATACCCAAATTGTTCATCTGGAAGAGCATCCTCCTTCTCATCATCACCATCACCATTTTCCATCTGTTCACCATTATTTGCATTTCCATTTTCGCCCATCCCAGCAGCTTCCAAGCATTCCTTCCGAGCAGCTTCTCGCTCTTCTGCAGTAAATGCCCCTTGATCACTCTCAATGATAATTAAATGCTTGCGCTTGGGCAGCAGCACAAATTTCCTAGGAGTATATCGCAAAGGTACAACTGTCTCATTGAATGTCTCTCCCAGTCGCTCCACTGTGAAAATTCTCAGAGCTTCATTTGCCACTGCAACAACTCCTTCAGCACATTGATCAGAAGAAAAAGATGCAGCATATTCAAGTGCCTCATATGAGAGAGGAGTCAGCAAAAAGTGTCCTTGATGAATATAACCAAGCCAAGGCCTACTGGACAAACAAAGCATAGCTTGTCGGCCTCTTACAGTAGTTGAGAATAGCTTGGGAGCTCTCAATCCTAAGAACCGGGATCGGGTATCAGAGAGCTGGCCAGTGATCATATCAACAACTGTCCTGAAGAGAACACCATTCTGCAAACCAGCATTAAGAAAAACACTGGCAGGATGATCAGCTCCATCCTCTCCTCCAGTGGAAGCCATTACCTCAAGCAATAGGAGGGACTCAGGTGGTGAAGACACGCTCTGAACACTCAAGATCTGCATACAGTCATCAGGATCCAATGACAGAATCCGTATTGTATTATCATAAGATCCAACTGCAAGGAAACGGGATCTCTGCCTGCCCTCTGGAACTGGTGCAATATCTAAGCACGCCACATCCCCAGGCATCTCATGCTTCTCCACCTCCATCAACTGTCCAGTCAAGTCCATCTCAAAATAGATAAGTTCCCCTCCGCTTAGAGCAATAACCACCTGGAGCCTGTTGGAGCCAACCTTCACAATGGTCTTCTTACCAGGGGTCTTCCACTCATTGATACGGCCATCCTCTCTAATATGCCTAATTCCATTGGGATGGACCTGCATTAGAGAATCATCTCCTAGCAAAGAGACAGAAAGTGAAGGTGTGGTGTCAAGAAACCCACTGTCACTGACTTCTTCAATGGTCTCACCAATGGAGAGCACAAGTGTGGCGTTCACAAAAGAGACAACGATGTAAGCATCAAATTCATCATTGATATTCTTCTTCACAGTCCAGACTGCACTGGGTGTGCCTGGAAGTTGTGACACAGCCATCTCATTGATCGCCAAACCTGGCCTTAAAATCCGCAGCGATGAGCGTGGGCCCCTACCACAGAGTGTGAATACCTGAGGAGTTTCTTCCTCAAAGAGATTCAGGATCTTCATGTCCATGATGGGCATGAGACTTTCAACAAGGTCAATCCGGACTAGGTTCTTTAAGCCACGTGGCTGGAAGAAGACCGGTTGGAATCCTTCCTCGGTCTCCATCAGAGTGGCAGATGAAGCTTCAATATCCTCAGCCTCACCAATGGCCTGGAACTGATAGAGGGCATGGTTGCCAAACTCGGAAGCTGCAAATAGAAAGCCAGTCTTCAGGACGCACATGGAAGTGGTGACAGGAATGGTGTCGAAATACTTAATCTTGAGCTCAGTTACCCGGTCGCCCTCATGCTCGAGAGTGACCTTGAAGATATCCCCATACTCGGTCTGCAGTAAGAAGAAGAACATGGACTTTTGACGGTGGGTGGCAGCAGAAACCACGAGTACTCCACGCTCAGCAGGGAGGTCAGCACGGCGAGGAATGACAGCCCGGACATCTGGGTGGCCTTGGTTCTTGTAGATAACGAAATTCTCGGCACATACAAGGACACCGCTGGGGCCATCACCACCACCCGGCACAGTAACGAGGAGATTTGCACCATTGTCAACAGGTTCCGACCACTTGCGAGAAACAT
This sequence comes from Kaempferia galanga, assembly GCA_037974795.1. Taxonomy (NCBI): domain Eukaryota; kingdom Viridiplantae; phylum Streptophyta; class Magnoliopsida; order Zingiberales; family Zingiberaceae; genus Kaempferia; species Kaempferia galanga. Next base: position 5,536,527 of record JBBPFP010000133.1, on the reverse strand, counting down.
GGTTGAGGCCAAGGTCAAGCTCATAGAATGTGAGGTGCTTCTGAGCGTCTGCGGCAGCCTGCCCGGTCGGGTCAAGATCAGATTCGGAGTAATCTAACTCGATGGAGGCAAAGATGGGATTATCGAAGCCGCAGTCGACCCCGACAACCGAGTAGGTGATGGTGTGAGACTTGTGGGCCTCGAGGGGGGAGGAGATCGTGAGGCGGGCGGCAGCATCACGGTTAAGGACGTAGACAAGCTTCTGCTTCTCGCAGGCAGCAACCATGACAGCGCGACCCTTGGGGTCGACAGCGAGGAACTGGCCGGGGACGATCCTGCGGCAGCCAGATTTGCCGAACGTCTCCTGGTGAACCTTATGGAACATATTGCGCTCGCGGGAGTACTCGAGGATAACGAGGCGGCCGGAGTCAGAGCCAACCACAAGGTAGTCTTTCTGGGAACCGGTAAGCCGGAACTGGGCGAGGGAGCGGATGGCGCCGAAGACATCGACGGACAGAAGGGTCTGCAGCTTACCGGATTCATCAGGACGGAGGAGATCCAGGTTTTTGCCCCGAGCCACCACGATTTCCTGAGTCTTGCCGCCGACGAAGTTCCCATTGGTGGCGCACACAATCCCACCCGCCCTCTGCAGCGTCAAGCTGTACAAGTACATCCCTCCTTCTCCGTGCCTCCTCTTCCTCGCGTCTTCTTCTCCCCTTTCTTCTCCCTGTGCTGTGCAGTGCTGTGCGTGAACGAGATCGGGGGTTTAGGGTTAGGGCCTTCGGCGGATCTTGACTGGGTGAAGAAGCAAGGTTTGACGTACAAACCGGATCACCCTACAAACCTTCGACCAAACCGGGGGAAGGAACTTGGTCTGGACCGCCAACAATAATACAATGTATATAAAAATATAAAATAATTGCCTCCACCGTCCAGTAACATAGAGGGAGAAAGTTTTATTGTAATAAATAGTTAAGCGATCAATTTTTAGTAAAAAAAACTCTCCTACTCTTTAGTTATTTGGGTAATTAACTATAAATCCTATGATTGACGTAACCTGGGAATAGATTATGAAAAGTACTCTAAGGGGGTATAATCACTAATTAACTAATTACTATAATAAATATAAAATAATTATCAGTGATTAGGTCCTTTAACCAATTAATTAGTTATTGAAGGGTCAATTCTGAACTACGGTGCACAGGGAGAGACTTTGCGAGGGTTATCTGATTTACCTTGATGGTCAGTGGAAAATTTTTATAGGATCAAACCAACCACCTTAAAGATAGTGAATGAGAGAAGAAAGAGAGAGGAATGATGGCTAAATATATAAAATTAATCGTACTCTTGAAAAAAATTAAAAAAATAAAATTATTATTAATGATATTAATGATAAAAATATATAGAATAAATAAATATAATTCATCTATATTTTTTAAATTTTAAAATAAATTTATATATATATATATATATTAAAAGGATAATTTTAAAAGTCTATTTAAATTAGGAGTTTTTGAATTAATTAACTAAAATTTAAATTAAAAAATCAAATTCAATTCTAATTCAATTTTTTCCAGTCGTCCTCTTGACGCCGTCTGTGGCGTCCCCGCTGCAGACAGAACACTAATACCGGCTGTGTCCCCTCCTCGGCCTTCTCTAGCTCCTCCATCGCCACCCGCGAGGCCTGGAACTCATGCATCAATGTTCCCGAACTGCCACCGAGTCCCTTCACCTCCCCCAAGCAGCCTCTGTTGCAATCTCGCCATGGAAGTAGCATAACCTCCGGTGTACAAGGTAGAGCCATCGAGGTTGCCCTATTTGGGACAGCAATAGACTGATCCCCATATCAAGGTTAAGAGAAGGAATGAACTCACATTCCTAAACATGTATAACACTCCTCTAAAGTTGTTGAATCCATAGAGCCTGGACTCCGAGAACGCCCTCTCATCATCCAACTGAAGCGAGTCCAGCTCCAATTTGGTCTCCGCCAACACCTTGTTCTCCTCCTCCCGTCTCATTGCTTCTCGCCTACAAAGTGTGATCACTCATAGCACCTATTAGCAAAGGAAAACAGGTTAGAAAACGCAACTTCAAGAATGATTCTTCAGGAGCCAAGGAAGTCAACCCAAATTTGGAGAGCGAGGTCGGGATTGGGATTTCGGTGCCAAATTTCGAGGAGACAATATCAATTCCATGGGAGTTGTAACTCTCCATGCCGAAGACGCCAAGCTTGATGACATGGTAGATGTCCCAAAGGCGGGAGCTTATGTACTCATCAAGCCACCGCTCACCGGTAGGAAGGTGGAGCTTCTTCACCAAGCCAATGAGTTGGGAGTGAAGAGAGTAGAGGAGAGCGATGGCACGTTGCAAAAACTGCAGCGACATGAAGGTGTTAGATGAAAGGCCGAGCTCATCTAGGCCGGCCGAAAGGGAAGACAAGTCATTGACGGAGAAAGAAGGCCTCATGGCAAGAAGGATGGTGGGTCCAGGAGCGGCATGGGCTGGAGGCAAAGAAGGTGGCAGATGCCGCCACGGGGAAATGCTTGGTTTGTGGAGGGTAATTTTGGAAAAAAAATTATTAACCCCAGCTTCCAAGGTTTTTGATTCTGAGTTATATTCCCTGACGTGGCGGGGATGTTGTATTACCGAGAGTCGTTGATTACTTAAACCAAAGAAAGTTTTTGTTGATACCCTACTAAGGTTATCAGCTATAACCCCCAACCAAACGCCTTTTGTATGAATGTGTGGAATTATTGTTTATCCACCTAACAAAGCCAATTGAAAAATCAAATACAATAATCTTACCTCACTCATTGCATCTGCTATACAACACTTGATTAAATCTTCGTATAAATCAGCAGAACGTTGAATTTCTGGAGCATCAGCCCAGTATTCCAGTATCAGAAGTGCATATTCGCAACACCTAGTAAAGAAAACATGAAATTTCAAAGAACAAAAAGGTACAAACAGGCAATCTGTGCAATCACTACTCACCTGGCCCGAAGAATAGCACTCTTGTCATTCTTTGCAGCATCAGCAATCCGAGGGAGCACACGGGCAACTTTGCAATTTCGCAACATCTGAGGCAATCACATATTAGTAGTGTAAATGAAGAGTCAATCTCCTAGTTAAATTGGTCATATATGAAACTTTTAATCATGCATCATACTGTTTTAATGCAATTATCTGCAGACTCTGCAATCACAAGAACAGTTATCACAACAAGCTTCATAAGTACCTGAAATGATTCATTAAGAAATAGTCACATCTGTTGTAAAGCCAACCAACTCTATGGTACACAAAGGGAATTACCGGAATGAAGATCTCAGCACAATATTCAAAATCACCCAGTAGATCTTTTGCTAGTAAGTTCAACAAATGGCATGCCTAGATAAGAAAATAAAATGAGAAAATTGTCGTATCCCATCTTTGGTTATCTAATAACTTGATGTAGCAAAATTTCAATAAAGAGCACAAACTATCAATTTATGGTTTAACAATTTAACTGCGGTTGAAACAATTGCAAGAAAGTGCGTGCCAAAAACACATGGAATTTGATTATGCTGTGTTTACATGGAGAAATGGGAGGAAATTGAAGTAGCTTAAAGTTTAGTTGGCAAAGAGAAATGAATTTAACACAATTAGGATTTTCAAATCTAATTGAAATTTTTAAAGTTGTCCAAGTCATTTACAATTTTATATTTTGTTACTATTTCTAGAAAAATATTTGGAAATTTTTTAAAATTTATTCCGTCTTTAGGGAAATTCAAATTTTTAATAAATTTGATTTTACAAAAATTGAGTCATTGCCATTTTATAAAAATGAGGATCCCATGTATGATGATAGTTTTTGAATTAATAATATTTACTTTTTATTCTCTTTGTGTGAGTTTTTTTTCTTCTCTTGGTGGGAGTTTATTCTCATGGTGAGCTTTATTTTTCCCTTGTAAGATATTTTTCCCCTTTCATTTCATCAATTTTATCTCATTCTTGAGTTGTATGCCGGTTTGATTTTGGTATTGCATCAATTGGTATCAGAGTCAAAGCCTATACCTGCCTAGTGATTCAATCTTGTTACTAGTTACCTTTAAGTCTTCTTCGTCTTTAAGTTTCAATAACACTCTCATCCATACTCTTTCCACTACTATTCTCTTTGACTAGATTCTAACTAGACTCTCACACCCTCACCTTATCTTCTTGCATTGTTGGCCTCCCAACCCAAAAAAATAAATTGTGCTATAAAAATATCAAAAAACATAGTTGCAAAAACAAACTCATGTGTGTCACCCCCTTCCCTCTACCACTGTTCTACACCTCCTTTACTACCTAAATTCTCGATCAATGCTCTCATCGCCACTAACATCATCCTAGTTTACTACTTCAGCAACCTCATCGTCGCCCACTATGCATCTATCCTATAGCCATGTCTCTATTGTCCTACAAATCTCGATGCCCTTGGTTACGCATAGCATTCATTATTGTTGTCGTTCCTTTCCAAACAACAGTGGTGCCATTGAGAGCTAAGCTCCCTCTCCGCATACATAAAACATGAATCCTTCTTTCTGATGCCTTTTCTACTAGCAACAACTATCGCAAGTACCACAACAGCCACCTCCAGCTCGCACACCTTACCACCTCCACTACAGACAAAGTCAATTGTCCTTAGGATGGTGCCACTCCACTACCCGCCTCTGCCTCGGTTCAAAACTACGAGAGAGGGATTGTTGAAGACCATCTCTATAGGGTATGTTATAGGGGTGTCAATTTGGGTGGGTCAGATCGGGTTCGGGTCGGGTAGGAAAAAAACAAATTTAAGTCCCAACCCGAACCTGACCCAACCCGAATTCAACCCGAAGCCCAAAAATCCATTCAAAATGACTTTTTTTTGCTATTTTCTTTATAATTCTTCACTTTTATTTCAATACCGCAGCATTATCATACTAGCATTGATATTAATATACATAAAACCATCTTAATTCTTAAAATAAAATTTGATTTAACTAAAAAACACCCACTAAGTGACTAAATCCTAAATTTAGGTCAAATCGAACCCCGACCCAACCCAAACCCAAAAATTCCCAATCCAAGCCTGATTTTCGGGTTGACTCAGGTTGGGTTTCGGGTTCATTTTTTACACCCCTAGAGTATGAATTCCACCTCAAAGTTAATCTCTCGCATCCATTGCTCTTAAAACCCACCAACCTCACCAAATACCTTATCGGAGTACTCATCGGAGTGTGTCATCTCCAAATGTTGCATTGCATGCTGCCATTATACCCACACAGTTGTGAAAAGTGTGCGCCTAGTTGCACCTAAGCGCAAGGAGCAGCTAAGTGCACCATTTGCTACTTAAATAAAGTGCACTTAAGCGCGCACCTTTTGAGAGGTTAAAGCCCTCTTAAGGCGCATTTTTCCTCACTCTATTAAAGTTTTAATTTTTTTTAAAAAAATCAACTTATACCTTTAAATACTCTTAAAATTAATTAAATTGCATTAACTTGCATGCATGCGGTATATTTTTCTTGTTTGACTCTTTCTCTCCCTTAGAAAATGAACATTAATCTCCCTTAGTCCCTTGCAAACTTATTTCATTGATTTTCTCTCACATAACTCTTCCTCTCCCTTAAAAAATCAACATCAACCTCCCCTCCCTTCCCCTCCCCTCCCCTCCCTTCTCAAACATCAACATCAACATTTAACTACTTTTCTACTTTTGTTTCGTCATAACGGTATGTTTTTCCCTCACAAATTTAAGGCCATAAGTTTTCTTATGGATTTTTTTTTCTCGCACAAAATCAAATTGTAAATTAGTTCAAAATTTACATTCTAATGATTTTGTTTTTTTGTTCCTCACAAATTCTAATTGTAAATTAGTTTAGAATTTTCATTCAATTTTGATTTTTTTATTTGAAAATTGATTTTGATTATGAAGATAAACTATTTCAATATTTGAATATTAGTGAATTTTATATTTACATTATTGTTTAATAGTTGATGAAATATTTGAATTTTATTAGTGAAATATTTTGGCAAAATTTTATTATATATGTTTGAATTGTAAAAAATTTATACCTAAGGACCAAAGTGTTTTACTTAGGTAAGGCGTGCGCCTCATCTTGTGCTAGCACCTCAGCCCACGACACCTATGCATTTTGAGTGATTAACGCCTCAAATAACTATGTACCCGCATATCACTTAGTGCCTTTGCCGAACTAGAAGAGGTTTCAAGTTCTAATTTGACTATTTTGAACTTTAGCCTAAATTTTTTATAAATTTACATTTTAGTCGTAAGATAAGAAAATTTGTTACCAGAGCCTTGACACAAAGTAAAGCTATTGTTGTGTGACATAGAGGTCACGAGTTCGAGTCTCGAAAACAACCTCTTGTAAAGCAAGATAAGGCTACGTACAATAGACCCTTCCGTGAAACCTACATTAGCGAGAACTTTGTGCATGGAGTTACCCTTTTTATAAGAAAATTTGTTACTAATGACAACAATAATAAACACCAAAAACAAGGAGGAAAAAAGAAAGTTGTGATGGGATCTATTTTGAGACTTGAATCTAGTTTAAAGGTTATAATCCAACATAAGCTTTGTCAAAAAAAAGGACAGAACACTAAGCATCATCTACTAATCATTAGACTAGGCTCGCTTCACTTTTATATAATTGTTCTCTTTAAATTTTTTTTATTTAATTGGTAATTTTAAATTACTCACATTTATTTTTATTACTATTTTCACATATGATTCATAAAACCAAACTATCATCATATGTCCTATTTAATTAGTCATCTATATATCCATACACCAAAGAAAAATATTTGTTTTTTTAGTTTAGTTATCATCCATAAAAAAAAACATACCAATCATTAGCATCCTGGTTTACTTCCATTTTAATTTGTTTATCACCCATCATCATCCATAATAAAATATATCATCATTAGTATCCTCTTTTACTTGCATTTTAATTTGTTTATCATCCATCATATTATCCTGCATAATATTTATCATATTATTTTATAAACTCGTCCATACTTAGATGATATTACAAGAAGAATTACCTCAATTACCACTAAATGCATAAAAGATATACAATTATAGAAGTGAGAAATATTTAACCAAACTATACTCGTGCGAAAAACAAGCTACGAACAAGAAGAATTACCTCAGTTACCACCAAAAACATTAAAAAATATATATATACAAATTTAGAAGTGAGCAATATTTAACCAAAATTATACTCAAGCAAATAATGAGCTATGACATTATAAGAAGTATTACCTCAATTACCATTAAATAAATAAAAATATATATACAATTTTAGAAGTGAGAGATATTAACCAAACTATATTCATGCAAATAACAAGCTTAGTTTTATAAGATATACAACAAAAAAAATCCAAATAATTATTCCTTACACTTGTAAATTTATGAAAAAAAAACATGCAATCTCATACACAAACTTTTACTCAGTCAAATTATTTTATGTCTACAGAAAAATTAAAATATTTTTTAAAAAATAATAATTAAATAGATGTGCTGTTTTGATGATAGAATGGAACAAATACAATTTGTCAAATTCACTTAATGGATCTAATATAAAATATTAGCAACCTATCTGGACCATTAAAAACCAAGACGAACAAAAATCCCATCACACATTAGCATGAAATGAAAAGGCCATACATGAAATTTATGCCCCGCCAAATTTTTTAAAAAAAAAAAATCCTAACAAATATGTAAGCATTATAGGCTTTCTAAGTGAAGTAACCTCAAAGACAACAACACCTTATAGCTCACTCAATGAATTTTTAGCTAAATCAAAAACTTTAGCTAAAATAAACCACTTGATAACTAAACCTTAATAGAAGAACACTTTAATAATTTAAAAAATCGTTTAATGACACCTTAGATGAGCTCGTTAATGATGCAATCTTAGGAGAATTTATAATTTGACCTCTTTAGAAACTAATCGATCCAATAGTAATTATGACTTAAGCATGCAGATCATAACTCATTCATATTATTCACAGAAACCAAATGAAGAAACTAAACACAACAAGGATCATGAAAGATATCAACTAAAAATTTGTAAGTCATTTACTGTTAGTCAACCAGATGAGTTAATTTTTTTTATTTGCTTCTATCTATCAAAATAGAGATGCTTTTGCATATTAGCGTTGTATAGAATTTGTACTGAGTAATGATTATTATAGTGTCTAATGATACAGTAATTTTTCATATTGCATTCATGAATATATTTTCTCTTTGTTTCTAAAAGGCACAGAAGTCAAGGGAAATTAATGTTCCACTACCTCAATTCCTTGCACACAAGTCAGGAAGAGATTCAAACTCCTTTCCTCAAAAAGATTTTTTGGCCTAAAAAATTCAACCTGAATGTGGTAGGAAACAAACTCCATATACAAATAAGGGAAATGCCATTTTTGCCCTTCTCAAACACCCTTCGTCTTCCTCTCTTAGCACTAACCTCAACAAAGCATCTTCCTTAGCCAGCTCTCATCTCCACTCCAATTGATGGTGCTTGGAGGACAACGGCGGTGGCGGCAGTGTCAATGTAGTTGGTATCATCAGTCTAGGAGGCTCAACAACAACGCCATCAGAAAGCATCATCAATTTGGTTGGTGTTGTAGTTAAGTCTGGAAGGCTCAGCTACAACATTGGAGGTAACGACATCGATCCAGCAGGCCTTATTGTCAAGTTTAGGAGTCTAATAGAGTAGTGGGAAGGAGTTTGTTCTAGGGAACAAGTAGGTTGATCAAGGTCAAGCTTTCAGTGATCGATGGCAACGATTAGGCACTTCCAAGGGAGAGAGATTCAAGAAGATGAACGTGTGCAAGCAATTTCCTATTCTTCTTACCTTTTATCCTTCTTATCTGTCGAAGGAGTCAAGGATTAATGTAAACAAGATTCCATCCAATTTATTCTCTCTACAGTTGACCAGAAATTCCTTTCCACTTCCTCTCCTTCACATGAGGTAAACAGTGCCTAAGTGAAGGCAAAAAGAAATAAAATATATTATCTTACTTCCTATTGTATTTCTTGCTTATGTGAACAAAACAAGGAGGAAAGAAATAAAATCCCATACTATATGTTTATTAGATGCCTAAACTTTATTTCCTCCATTTTGTCTCAATCTAGCAAAAACAAGATAAGAGAAACCAAATGGAAGCAAATTCCATAGTTATCTTTACTTTATTCCAAGTAAACAAGACAAAATGATAATATTATTTCTTTTCTTTTCCTACTATTTCTGTCTAAGAAAACATCATAAAACCCATCATCAGCAATAGACATATAACCAAAGAATAAGAAAAGCAAATTTTGAAATTCAACTCATGGTTGTCTCCCACACTAAAGATATGCTTAAATAGCTGCTTATACTGAAGATGTTAAATTTGCTGAAAAATTGAAACTTCAACCAAAGAAATAAGAGAAATGATGAAAGGTTTACATTGTAATAGATGATCAAAAATTGCTGAAATATATTACTCTCAAAAGAGAAACGATATAATACATTTTTTTCATGTTACCCACGTTCCAGGGAAAATAAATGTAATAGCACTTGACCAAGAAAGGCACGAAACCGAGGATTATTGCTTCATAGTATGCATATAGAACAAAAATGTTATTCAAAGAACATGTATGTATATATACATGTATTGAAAACAGTGGAAACAGCATCTGCCATGAGATTCGTTGATGAAAGGCTTGAAGCGAGATGGTCAAAGACCTAAAACAGGTTTGAGTCCCAATATACACTATAGATATGTCGTGGTGACTTGTGAGGCGAGCTGCACTCATGCACAGTAGCACAGAGAATAAGGGTTTGCAAACCAAACAAATCTCAAACATCAAATAACAACAACCAAGCTTTATCCCACTAAGTGGGGTCGGCTATATGGATCCTTTTACGTCATTGAGCTCTATCTCCTACTATATCATCATCTATATTTAAATACATTTTATCTTATTTTATTGTTGCTAACCCATCTTTTTTGGTATTCCTCTTTCTCATTTGATTTGCGTGTTTGTCATAGTTTCACATCGCCTAACTGGAGAATTTATTGATCATCTAAGTACATGCATGTACCATCTTAAACGTGTCTCTCGGAGTTTTCCCTCAATAGATGCAACTCCGACTTTCTCCCTAATGCTCTCATTTCTTATTTCATTCATCCCCGTAAATCCACACATCTACTTGAACATCCTTATCTCTGCAGCTTCATCTTTTGCTTATGTGTTCAAGTCATAGACCAACATTCAGCTCCATATAATATAGCACGTCTAACTGTGTTTTTGTAGAACTTTCCTTTAAGTTTTAGAGGCACTTTACAATCACATAAAACACTCCACACTCTCCTCCATTTCAACTATCGTATTTATATTCTATATAAGATATCTCTCTCAATCCCTCCATCCTTTTGCAAAAATGATCATAATATTTAAAGCTTTCAAACAACTCGTCAACTCCTATCTTAACAATTATCTCATGACGTCTAATATTGCTAAAGTTAAATTCCATATATTCTGTCTTTATTCTACTAAGCCTAAAACTTTTCCCTTCTAGTGTTTCCTGTAGTTTAACATTTACTCCTTCACGTGTTTCATCTACCGAAATAATATTATCTGCAAACAACATGCACCATGGTGCGGTTTCTTGATGTGTGTAGTGAGTTCGTCTATGTAAAAAGATAGGAAGTTATAGCTGATCCTTGGGGTAACCTCTATCTTTATTAGAAATACTTCAGTTACTCCATCTGAAGTCTTTACTCGCACATATCCTGAATTAGTTCAATATATGTTACGCTAGCATATTTTTTTCTAGAATTCTCCATATAATTTCTCTTGGGACATTATCATAAGCTTTTTCTAAGCCATTACTATATGTAAATCTTGTTGTTGCTCCCAATATTTTTCAATTAATTGTCTAAGTAGATGTATAATTGAGCAGTTCTACATAAGAATTGTATTATTTCAAGTTAATAATTAGTTTTCCACACCAATCAATTCAACCCATTTAACTGGAAAGTTCTTGGAGCTACACCTAATCACTACCTAATAGTATTTGTTTTATCTTTCATATTAGACTATTAGTATTACACCTTAGCATTTTCGCCTCTACCATATCAATACTTTAATTACTATTTCCTAACCACCCAGTGCTCTTATCTCTAAAGCATGGAAGGTTATACCACAATTTTATAAAATTTCCCTTTTGAAGAATTTTTTTTTGCTAGGAGATTGAGATGGAATAGAGAAACATATGGACAAATAAGTAACATTCCGTTGAAATTTTCCTTCTCAATTTTTTCCAAAACCAACAAAAATGAGATTTCACATGAAATGCATAACACATGGATACAAAATCACTGGCTGCAATTTAAAATATTGCAGGAACAACAAAGAACATTTTAGGAAAAAAAATGTAAAGGCAAACAAAGAAGAAGGTGAATACATATAATGAATCAAGACAAATTGACATAGTCTATATTCAAATATCACAATTACATGAAAAGAAAATTCAACCTTGCATGTTTTAGGGTCTAACTTGGAAGTACTTCGAAAGAACAAAAAGAAAGGCCCTTAATTTTGAGTATATTGCAGATTCTTGGATTTCAAAATATTATAAGAAAAACCTTAAAACCTGATGATCTCATGTCTTAAATCCATTATTAAGAATAAAAAATCAAGAAAAAAAGTCACACCACCATAGAATTCACAGAAGGTATAGATCTTTTATAATAATTTAAAAGGAGTCACAAATCATAATGAAAAAGGGTGCACATCACCACTTTATAATCCATACTTCCAAGCTTCAAGGAACACTGCTGCAGCTTCAGGGGAAGTTGTGACGATCCAATCAAATTTAGATTCTGAAGAAAAAAACAATTATGGATCTTGTGAAAAGTTATGCCACCTAAATGTACAAAGATCCAGTGAGAAGTTATGTTGAGCTGTAAGAAAAGTTTGAAAATCTTTCCGTCTCATAAAGAAACTAATTCAAAATATTATAATTACAATATACAAAACCAAGCAAATAATTAGAAGCTGTACTTACAGATCCTGTGAGATCAGTACATATTAATTTCTTAGATAGATGTTCAATTGCTTCATAAATTTTTAAGGTAATATTTTTCCTTCTAATATGTGCTAGATCAATTTTGGAAATATATTGAAGAAACCAACAAACCCTACGACAGCATCAGATTCAGATACAAATTTTCCCTGGTTTGAATTGACTAAGACCTACTTTTGTTGCACAGTCAATGACTACTCAACCCTTCTAGCAATAAAGATCTACTTTTGTTGCACAATCAATGACTACTCAAAACCCTTCTAGCAATGACCAGATGAAATATTGTTCATTATTGTGCATTCTATATTACCTTATGAGAACACAAACGATCTCCTTCAAGTTGCCATACCACTTATCCCTTTTCTCACTGCCAGACATACATTTCAGCACACAAGTTTCGGCATGAAAAAATTTGGATATAGCAAACCTTATAATATGGCCACCTATAGGTAGAATGCATGTTTCTATTCTACACACAAGAATAACTTAATTGTAACAGAAAAGAACTTCCAATGTCCATTTACACTCTAAATAATCTCTCTTTAGTTTGTACAACCTAGAATGCTTCAATGCCATGGAGAAGGTAGATGTTCAGATCAACCATTTTTCATGCATCAAAAGGAAAAAAAAAACTAGATTCTCTTGGATTAGATGTAGGCAAGTGGTTTCATCTGAATCATGTGTATAACTCAATCCCTCACGTTACAAGTCTTCAAAAAATATGTTTGCATACACAATCTAAACTTCTGCAATCTAAAAGAACAACATAAAGGTGGACACACAGATGTTTATTTTAGTGTTTAGGGACTAGGAATTTTAGTTTCTAAATAACAAAAAAATTAAAATAATACCAACTATAACAAGCTTCCACAGGTTGATAGGTAATTCTTGCATATTTTCAGAGTTCCTCAGATGGCTTACCTCACATTTTAGCTAAAAGGGAGACAAGTACAGGTGATAAAGTCAGACCAAGTATTCACATTTAACAAAATGGAAGAATAAATTAATAAACTCAAAACTCACCACATAACAAGGACGGAAGTTTACCCGCATCAGGTCCTTCAGTATGCTCAATAAGAGGAACCTCTAAACACCGAATGTCATGTTTCGCCTACAACAGAACATAAAGATGGGAATTATGCACCACATGTTTATTTATTTATTTGCAAAAATAAGTTGACAAAATTTAGAATAGCATCCAGCTATTGTGTAAGGAGAGGGAGTAGGATCTAATTAGATGATTCAAGTCCACATAAGTGTGTGTGAAAAGGGGGTAGCATTTGTTCCCACCAGAATAATTGTTGGCTAGCATTGTTGGTATTTGAACTTAAAGGGTGAATTCCAATGAATATGGCACTAAGTAGTTTTGACCAAAGGTTAAAGCCTGCCATGTTAAATTAGACAATTCTTGGGTGACAGAGTGATAATAAATGGTAAAATAAACCTAATATTAGGCTTGGTGTGGCGATCCAATGAAGGGCTTCCTGTGATAGGAAAATTGCTCCTGTGTAATGTGACCCATTTAACTTGGGATTTATCTTGAATCCATGGAGACACTTTTAAAATCTACACTATCTAGTCAACAATAGGCTCAAACTCACATATCATTAATTAGGAAAGGTTCCAAGCTAGCCTTATGTGGGGCGGGTAGTGAGTACACTAGATTAGTTCAACATGGAGAATCATGAGCTAACTGTGTTAATATACACAATTACATGATTCAACCACAATTCAACTGTACTTTGGCTAAGGGGTAATCAACAAATAAGGTGGGAGGTTAAATATTAAAAAAGAATACTAGGAACTACATGTAAAAATGGGTGGCACATGCACAGAGGTAGAACAAGAAATTTAGCTTTTTGAAAACATTCCAAGGGAATAGAAATGTGCATGAAAAAGTGCGTGTTAGGAAATTGTAATATATAAATAGCATACTATGACACATTTAACAAGAAATGGTAGCAATGACAACAAGAATAAATTACTAATTCATTTAATTGACATGCTTATTTTAAAACTAAGAAAAAACGATCAATACAGCAACAGTAATATGAACAGAAGAACAACCCTTTTAGCTTTCTTGTGGAAACAACGAGCACTCTACTCTTTTTCTGTAAGGCAACAGAGCTTTATCGTAAAGGTCTCAGATTAGTGTACATGGACATTTAGTTCAACAACTTTGCAATAACGCATCCACCATGTATACTACTCTATGGAGAATTTAGGAAATCAGGAGCAGCCACAAGAACAGGATTCAATCATAAACTATCAGGTCAATGGGTCTCATCTCCACATGGTAACATAAAAGAAGATTCCAAAATAATTACAGAACTAACGCAATTAAAGTGCATGAGATCCGATCTTAAGTTTAATTACATGAGAATTGCAAACGGAACAAAAGAACAACAGCCGGTGAACAGTCCGGCACGATGAGGCAAGAAGAGTACCAGAGCGCTAATGAGCTTCGCATTCTTGCCTCGTTCTCTGGTGACGACGACGTCAGGCTTTGAAAGAGACGGAGACGAGGAAGAAACGTGGAGTCTAAAAGAGGGCCTCCCCATTGAAACTGGAGAACGGGGAGCGGCAGCAATGGCAGGCCGAGAGAAGGGGCAGATCGAGGCCATGGCGAGTTTGGAATCCCCTCTAACCGTAACCCTATCTAACCATATCACCGCGCTCTCTCCAATTTCAGTACAATCTTCCTTTTTATTTCATTTTTAACTCTCTTGTTATTTCCTTTTTTATCAGCGCGCCGCGAGAGAGGACTGGAAAACCTAGAGGGCGCCGCGGGCCCGCGAGAGAGGGGCTCGTTGCGGCGAGAGAGCGCAGGTTGCGGCGAGGGACGGCTGGAAACCTAGATTCGCGAGGGCGAGAATGCCGAGAGGAAATGTTGATTTTACGAAAATAACAGGGGAAAAAAATGACCCAGATGAGAAAACTTTTCCGCTGCGTACGGATCTCTTCTCGCGACGGGCGTTGTTTTCATTTTTTTTTTCAAACTATTAAATTTTACTTTTAAAATTTAAGAATTAATTATAATATTAAAAAATCAAATCAAACAAAATTTTCTGATGCGCATATCCTAAGATATGATTAGGTATCACTTCTTTGTGCCACAGTTTGCTTATACTTAATATATAATTTTTTATTTAAAATTGGGCGGCATGTCAACTCGCCACATTAAAAGTTATCTATGATCGCACATATAAAAGTGTGCAGACTAAAATTTCTATATATCTATATATATACTAAATTGTCATATTTACTGATGCGGTTGATCCGACATCGGTCTAGAGGAGATGGACAGTTGGGAAGACACAGATGACCTAGTCGCCGAAGACCGAGCCGAGAAGAGAAGGGAGCCGAGCTGGCGCGGTACTGGCCGAGCGAACAATAGAAGGGAAGTAGACCCGAGCTGGCGCGGTACTGGCTGAGCAAACGGTAAGTAGAATGAGCCGCGCCTTGCTGACTCGAAGAAGTACTTGTGTTCT